>JAOXYB010028523.1:0-15234 GCA_028565635.1 Phoronis ovalis
ATTTATTATAGTTTCCGAGAATTCGTACACCCATATTTTCGGAGAATTTTGTATTTCCCAAATTTCGTACACACCCCCAAAATTAAAAAAAATAATTATTTTATTTTTGTACGAATTTGAGAAGAATTACCGTACTTCATATTAGGATATTTAATTTTTCTGAAAATTATGCAAAATTTGATTCTGTATCCATTATGAAATGTACAGGAGACAAAACTAAACCTCACTTTAAGCATTATATAACTTGCCATACTGAGAATGAAAACTGATAAAGGTTTAAGATATCACAAGATCTCTATTGTTTAAAGCAGTAAAGACACAATTTTGGATCTATTCTACATTAAAATATATGCAGACATGGAAATTTTTTAAACATTTGTCATAGATATCATTTCCTTGATGAGGGTTGGTGATCATTCGCACGAATGCTTCCAGCAAGTTACTTATTCATATTATATGCTTCGAAAGTTTGAAAGCTCCTCTTTCGAGCATCACAGAATTTGTGAGTAACAAAATGCTTACTAGATCCCCCTTTGTAATGGGATTAGTGGAATTTCATTCCTTACCTGTACTCCTACTGTTTTTATTGGCAGTAGTGTAGCTGTTAGTTTATCACTGTTGGATATACTACAAAGTAATTCTTGTTCTGATTGTGTTGTACTTGCTGTAATTTGATTCACAAGAGCTGATTGCTGAAATGAAAACAAACTCATAATGCAACTATCTGTTGTTTTTGCTAGATATGCACTGAGACTTGTATTAGCCACATTGCACCAAGGGTTGGGCTGTACCAGTGTTGTACAAACCCACATGCACAAAATTCCATGCTATTGCTTTCAATATAAGACAAAATGGAAATATGGAGAAGGTATGATGACTTGTATAACATAATTACATAGAGAAAATATATACTATTACCTTTTTAACAGAATTAGCAAAATCTGTTATAATTCTTAGCATAATACTTGTTTCTTGAAAGTCTTTGCATATATAGGGTTCATCAGCACATAAAACTCTTATTGCCAAACCAGGACCTGGAATAGCACAATAACACTAACAGTAATACAGAAGTTATTTCGATATCATTTTGGAGACAATTACTGTACACCATAGTTAACAAATCTTAAGTAACACAAAACCCATATTAAATGATATCATTTATAAATAATCAAAACAAAATATCAATATCAGAAAGTGAATGTAACCTAATTTTTACACACACTTTTCATACTATTTCCTATAAATACAGCCATGAAAAGTTTAATTCATTCTAAAACGAGAAAATTTCTACAGGTTACGGGAAAATTGTCTTAAAGAACCAGAACACAGATTGCACCTGGAAATGGGTGTCTTTGTACTAATTCAGCAGGAAGACCCAGGTCTTTTCCAATAGCACGCACTTCGTCTTTATGAAAGTCTCTCAACGGTTCGACTACGCGTCCCTGAAAAAGTTATAAGGAAGTCAATAAACTTTTGAATAGCAAACTGATCCAGTGTACTGTTTACTATTACACTTTTTGGTGAACTGAATAGTTTTACATTAGAGCTGTTTCTCTCCTACACATTTTAGAAGACAACACCATGCACAATATATCTAACATTTTATTACTTATAATTGTATGCGCACGAATTCTACCTACCTTTTTCTTTTTCAGAAATGTCCATACAACTAAAGGTGGAAAAGCTTTTCTAGTATTTTTGCATACAAAACATAAATAAATTTTTTGTACTTCACCTTTGATTTCTAAAACGACTGGAATGACGTAATTACAATAAAAGCTAAAGAAGAAAAGCCACACCAGCATTTAAATAAATAAAATAATAATACACTATTGATCTTCTCGTTTGATTTCCAAAATAATTGAAACAATAATATACCTGCTTCCGAAGTTCCCTAACAAGATCAGTGTCATTGTGATGAGTTTTTATGGCATCTGCTTTGTTACTAGCTAATGCTGAAGCACTTTCTATCAAATCTGGTCTTAATGTTCCTTGGCCTAAATATACATCTTCCGGTTGTAAATTCATTTCCTCAATAAATTCATTAGCAACCTAAAATGTAAAATGCCAACTTGTGACTTTTATACATCAATAGTAGTACGAGATATCTCTAAATTATAGGTTTGGTCGGAGTGTCAGTTTTAGTTAAAACCTTAACGAGTCTACCAGTTAGCCTTAATATAACAAAAAATCTTATAACTTACAAGAGCACTCACCATAAAAAGCTGTACATACGTCTAAGCAGCCAGCTTTGATTGTTATACTACAAGTTGTAAATTTTGTTCCAACAACAACAGAGTCAAGTAACTTCAGATGGCACCTTCTCGCACAAGATCCATTCGGGTAACTTATTCACACTTTACACTTTGAGATTAATTTTGGGTAGTTAAAAGGTACTTATGTAAGGATTATGAAAAGTTGCTTTACTTGTGTTTCATTTGATTATTAATCAGCGAGCCATTTTGGGTGAAAATTCACTTTTTTTTCAAAACAAAACTTCAAAAAAATATAAATCCAACACTCTAGAGATACAAAGCTGAAACTTGGCCAAAATTTACTTCCAACATGGTAAAAGTCTCAGATTTTTAAAAATTTTGCTGTTTTAAAATGATATGCTTCTAAATATATGGGCATTAAAAAAAAAGAAAAAGTTTATATCTTTTGAATAAAGCAAAGTTTTAAAAATCAGAGACTTTTTTAGAGACCTCTATTTCCAGTTAATTTTGGCAATATTACAGCTTTGTAACTACAGGGATGTCGAGCTAATTATTTAAAAATTTGTCTTTTAAAAAAGTAAGTTTTTACCCAAAATAGTCTCCTTGCTGAATACGTAATCATGCATCATACAGGAAAAGTGAATTTTCATAGTTTTCAAGATACTACCTTCCCAAAAATGTATACTTTTATCTATGTTAACTTTCTTTTAACTGTTCAAAATGTAATAAGAAGTTTATAAGTAAGTTGCGTTGAACGGAACTCGCCATTTTAATCTAGCCCTGGTTTCAGTGTAGTATCAAAATAAAAAGATATCATACCCTCATGAATATGTCGCCAATTATTTTTCTTTTATCTTCTGGGTGTGTTGTTGTATTTAATGTTTTGGTTTTTCTTTTCCGTGAATTAGGATTACTAGCATCAACTGGAACAGCAGTTGAACCTGTGTAAAATGTGTGTGTTGCATTTATAACTGAAAAAAAAAAATCAATATAATTTTTACAAAATCCTATTTTAGCACAACAGATATCTTTTCGGAAAACATTTAATAATCAATATGAGAAAATATTGCACTTGTAGGAACAAAATACATGCAGTAGGGCATGATGTCATAAATTAGCTGTCCCAATCTATTTTTACTGCAAAGCATCGAAAGTAAGAGTCTGGAAAATCCTACAGTTAAAATTTAGAGTTTACTTTACTTTTCATATTTAAGCCAATATTCTGAAGTGATTTTTCGACATTTTCACTTTCGTCTTTTCTCATAAACCCATTGTCTATATGAACAGCAATAATTTGATCTTCTTTTAGAGCTTTCCTTAGTAGTGCTGCACAAACTGTAGAATCAACTCCACCACTGAGGAGCATCTGTAAAAAAAAACAACTTTACACCCAAGCCAGAATAATGATGCCAATGCCAATGAATGTTTCCATTTACTGCTTATTTACATTGAGAATAGAATTACTATATACTAACAATAACATGGAAAGTTGTATGTTATAAGTTATATCAGAATAACTATGACTGGAAGTTTCCATGTATGTGATCACCTGATGAGTGGGTGCTGTATGTTGGTAATGTTTAATAATTTGTGTATTCTATGGCTAGTTTTCATCTTCTCAGTACACAAGTACTTATGCAAATCTTATGATTCTATTCAATTTAAATGCAACCAAAGAATTTGTTAGAATGTTCTGCATTAAATGATCTGAACAACTGTACTTACTAACACTTTGTGTTCTCCTACTACTTCTTTTATGTAATTTATGCACGAGACTTCTCTACTCTGCATGGAATATGTTCCTTTGCAACCAGCCACTTTATACAGGAAATTTTTTAACATTTCCCTGCCATTTTCAGTAAGATCAACTTCAGGGTGAAATTGGAAGCCAAATAGCTTTAATTCTTCACTGGCAATACCTGCAAACACAGTGACATGAAGTGATGTTATGAAAACTTACAGTTTGGTACACCTGACACAGGCCTACCTAACCAGCATAGACTCGAACCGTCAATCCACACATTCACAAAGATGTCATTTGTCAATTAAAGTGAATGAACCTTGGCATTTTGTTACATGATACAACAAGCATGACCATAAAAACATCTATGCTTTGCATCCCTGCAATCATCTTTCATCTTATGACAAATGAACAAGACTGGTACTCAAGGAAAGTTACTAAATGTAACAGTTTAATCAGATAAGTGGTGTAACATCCTAACAGTACAAGTTATCATATTCCTAGACGGTATCCTTACCAGCTACAAGATCTCCTGATTTCGCCACAGTTTTCAAACCTTTGGCAACTTGATCAATGCTGTCTCCATGGGTTAGCAAGACGGACTGTTCATCAGATAATTCCCTGAAATAAAATATATAGTGCTCTTGGGAATATCTATGCACTGGGAGGTTCTATCATAGAATAGTTTAGAATGTGCTAGTATTAAAATGTAGTAATATAAGTATACCAATCAGACTCCAATCCAGCTACATTAAAAAATTCCTGACCATCTTACTGTTGGGCTCAGTTTGATGAGTTTTAGTATAAAACCGAAATTTACCATCTAATTTACTACCAATTTTCTTCATACAATTGTTGATAATCTTGTTTTATAACAATTTATATCAGAACAATTTTTTACACAGCCTCCTAGTTATGAATTAAACACTAATTTAGAGGCTTATGTGGGAAAAAGACATAACACAGACATTATAAATCACTAAATTGTAATTAATTTAAATTCAAAGTTCATTTACCTGAAGAGGGAACAAGACGTGTCTACCGTTATTGTAAATTGACCATCTTCTCTTGTACATTTTTTCGTCACTGATCCACCAAATTCTTTGTTTAACATCTACAAAGAAAGTGGTAAGACGTGTTAGGGACAATTTTTCTCACTTTACACTTTTGAGTCCAATTTTGGGCAGTTTAATGAAAAAATAGACTAACAAGACAGTTGTCATGTCTAATGCCCATCACATGTACAGGATTACATTTTTTTTAACATTGTTATTGGTTTTACACATTACAAAAGAATACAATGCATCATGCATTATAACACAACATTGATCTACTTCTCGAGGTCATTTTAAAATGTCACCTAGCCTAATATGCCTACCAACCTATCGCATTCTTAGAACCACCCTTCAATCGTTCAGGAAGCACTTCTTTGCAACTATAGACACAAAGTGACGTGCCCTCTGGGGAACATACATGGCCACCAGTCGGCCATATTGGAAGTAAGCCAAGTCAAAATTACACCTAAGCTGTATTTTGACCTATATTTACTCTGTACCAAATATGAACCTGTTATTGTGATGTACACTCTCAAGAACCAACATGGCCACCAGTTGGAAGTTATCAATGTCACAATTATTACCGGCCTGTACTTACCCTATACCAAATATGAAGGTGATAGATAGCAGTTATTGCGGGACAGTTAAAGTGTTACACACAGCAAAAATGTTGAAGATTCGTTCCGGCATTTGACCTACTACTCAAGGTCATTCTAAAATGTCACCTAGTCTTTTACGCCCACCAACCTATGACCTTCTTAGAACCACCTTTAAATTGTCCAATCTCAAGCACCAACATGACTGCTATCTTGAAAAATGATAATCGGCCTTTACTCTGACCTGTATTTGTCCGTATCGAATGTGAAACTGATTGAATAAAAACTGAAGCAGTTATTGCAAGACAGAAAGTGTTATGCACAGCAAAATATGGTGAAGATACGTACTAACATTTGACCTACTTGTCAAGGTCATTTTAAAATGTCACCTAACCTATTACGCCCACCAACCTATGGCCTTCCTAGAACCACCTTTGAATAACACTAACAACACCCCTGCAGATAGTAAGCTAAAATTTGGCCAAAATTAACTTCCAGCTATGAACTCTAATAACCTGTCCCAGATTTTTTAATTTTTTCTTTGTTCTTAAATGACATGCTTCTAAAGATACGAGTGTCAGAAAAAAATGAAAAATTCTGGCAATTGAAGTTGGAAAATAGAATGATGTTTGGCACAGAATTAAAAGTTTGTGTTTTGTGAGCTGTGTATCTAGGTAATATAGTTAATTTTTTGTATATTGCGTTGCTTTCAGGACTTGTGTGAATTCAAACCGTCAATCCTCACTCGCGTGCTTCTTTCCTCCCATGCGAACATTTTTTCCGGTTTTCACAATGAAATTGCTGCTACTCGAACCGTTATTTCCATGTACTCATGTAAGTTGCCGGGAAGTTACGCGAGTACATAGAAATTGTTTGAGTAGCAGGAAATTCATTACGAAAACCAGAAAAAGTGTTCACATGGGAGGAAAGACATGCAAGCGAAAATTGATGGTTTGAGTCCACGAAGGTTAGATAGGCCTGGTTTTGAGACTCCATATTTGGCTATCATCATTTTTATAGCAGTTTTACCTGCATCCCGTAACAGATACCAAGAACAGGCAGACCACAACGGAAGACATCTGGATCATATCTAGGGGCATCTTCAGCATACACAGAGTTAGGTCCACCAGATATAATAATAGCCCTAAAACAAAAGTCGAAGGTACAAAAAATTATAAATAAGCAGGTGCTACTGCAGTTTGTACACTGGCTTTGTTGTCATATGTCCAGGCCTATATCACTTCTTCCCTTACCTACACTAATAATTTTTGATATTTTCAACCTTATGAGAATATTCATAAAACTATCTATCCATCAGGAGGAAGCTGGTCAATCAACATTCAGTTGATAATACTCAGTTGCTTTTGTTCACCTATTTATGGCAATAACCAAGACAGGTGCAACATGGAACATAACCATGAATTAATGCATATAATAGTAACTGAGATCATTTGATAGCTGATATTGTTTTCTACTAGAAAATAAGCATGTCAAAAATGTGTCACTCACTTATAGCCTTCTTCTTTGATAGTAAACACAGGGGTGTCAAGGGGTAGAATTTCAGTGGCAACACATAGCTCTCTCACTCTTCTGTCAATTACCTAAAATTTAAGTATGGTATCTGAAACTGCGATATTTTAACTTATTCATTCCTGTTGATGCATACATTTCAAACCTAAAAGTTTAAAAGAAGTAAAGTACTAGTTACTAGAGTACCTCAAACACAACAGCCAGTGTAATTTTGCAAAGTAAATCTGCAAAGTAACAGCATTGGGTAAATAAACTATTGAGTATATCATTTAATAAACTCCTATATCAAGGTACCAAAATAATTGCACACCTTTCCATATTGTGCTCCTGCATCCAAAATTGCTATTTTTTCCATGTTGTCTGTCCCATTGACATGATTAGCAGCATCTCCCATGATAAGTATTGTTAAAAAGAAACTGAAAGAAAGAAGAATCTGTTATTATAACTTTATTCTACAGACAAAAAAAGAGACCTTTCAAATGTTTTAGGTGCATTTCCATAATTTTTTTCAACTTCTTGTTGTGTTGTGTTTTGCTTTGATATTAGTGTTCAGATCGTACAAAAGGGTAGATATGCAGAATATTTATCGTCCACTTGAAGCTTGATTAATATTCCTCAAGGTGACTTTTAGCCCAATAAAGTTTGCAAGATGAAAATTTCACGTTGGTCTGAGTGGTAATGGATTTTAATTTTTATGCCAAAACTGGCAAAAGTCACTTTGAGGAGTATTATTATTAATGAAGCTTCAAGTGGCAGATAACACAAACAAGACAACAATTTTGGTTTGAATTTATTGAATTTTTTGATACACGGTGAGTGTTTTTGCAAGAAGCCAACTTCTACTGGTTTTAACAATATTTGGGCCATGACCCTATGAAGACAGGACTAAAAAAGAACAATCAAAAGACAAAAACGGGAGAAACACGTGCCATCAAAGTGTGACAGAGTTAACTTCAAATATGTTTGAAAATAATAGCCTGAATATGGCAAAAGTAATTCCAATACTTCACATAGATATGGACTTACCTCAGAAAGTTGTAAAATGATATCTCTTCCTAAAAATAAAGATAATTTGTAAAAATAGCCATGTGAAAACCCAAACAGCCCCCTGGTGAAAATCAAAAACATCAACTTCAAGTTAGCACTTACTATTTTCTTTAGATTTGATTGGACTATATATTCCCGATCAGAGTATTTGTTTTAAAATAAAATATAAAAGAAAAATACATTAAATATGTATAAATATACATATGCATGTAAATAAATTTAAATGAATTGTTGGCTTAATAAAATTTTATGAATAAAAAGCAATCTTTAAGAAAAATGACAAAACAAAATTTGGGTGCATTTACTATAGCAACACATTGACGCCATAAATCCCGGAAAGGAGCATAGCCGACAGCAGGTGCTTGTTTTAATTTTTTTTCTTTGCTTGCCTTTTTCTTTTTTACGTTGTCATTTGGCACTATTACCTTTGAAACAATTAACTCAACTTTGTGCGTCTACACCCCCTGTTTGTTTGTCTCCTAAATTATGGATATATAACTTGTCTAGTGTTTATAAATATCTCAGCGTGTTTAATGCCGGATTTCAGAAATAAACTAAGCAGCATACTTTTATTTCTTTAAAACAATTTAAAAACTTTATTTTCAGAATTTTCTGCCAAAAAAACTAGCTGCCAGCATGTCTTCGTCTTTCAATCCAAATGATCCCATGCGAAGAACCTTGGAGAAGGATTCTATGACAAAAAGACCTAGAACACCAGATAACATGTACACAGCTCTCACAAATACACAAATAAGAAACATTAAAAATGTAAGTAGTAAGTGATTCGTGATTTTTAAATCACAACAAATGGTACTTTTTTAGTTTCTTGCCGAGTTGATATTATTTGCTGGCTTCAAATCTGTTCGAGAGTCACAAGTCTTAATAATTTAGAATTTAATTATACTGATATTGCTCCCAGTATTTTTTTTTTGTTTTGCTTCATTATAGAAAATAAAGCCATTTTTTAGAATATCATTGATCTGCATACTTTCTTTTATTAGAAATTGACTGGAGGCTCAAAAACAAAACAGGATAAATATTTAAAGAATTCAAAACAAAGCTTAAGTCCAAATCTTTTTTACAATAACTGTAACTTTTGTAAACTCTTTCAGGATCGTTCACCATTTTTCCATATTAAGACCAAAAGCAATTATCCGGATAAACGTTATTACATGGATCGTTATGCATATTCAATGTCACAGCACAATGTCCGAGGCTTGTCTGAGAGTATGCCATATTGCTACGTTGGAGATCAGTTTAACCAGCATCCAGCACAAAAATATGATTCATGCAAAAGAGGAGCATGGGTACGATGGGGAGTAGGAAAAGCAGGTATGTAGTATGGAGTGAAAGATTTGAATCCTTGAATGTACAGTGCTGCTGAAAATAGTGGCCCCTTTCAATAAAACTACAGAAACAAAGTGCATCTATTTAGCTGCAGTTTTTTAATGCAATAAATATAACAGAAATAACTAGAGCACTAGAAGTACTGATTAAGATCAAATAATCCAAAAATCTACAGAATTCTGTGTTTCGTAAATTAATTGTGCAACTTAGGTGGTTTTTGCTCAGTCCCAAAATACGGAAACAGGAATAATTTGGTATCGTGACCTATGGTATCGCCAAGAGCATGTGAACAATCTCTATTTGTATCATTTACTAGTTTATCTGATTTTTAGTTTGTGTATGAAATAACTGGTTTTGAAATATGTACATAATTTTAGGTTTAGCAACTAACGGCCATTTTTATGGAGAGCCAGTTGATGGATTTATGAATATTGACATGTATCGTAGATCAGCTACTAATAAACCAGGACCAATTCACATGGACTATGGTAGACCTGTAGAAGGTTATTATTTGCAAAAGAATGCATGTAAGTATTTATGAGATGCTTGCACTTAAAAATTGGCAATGCTCACTGCTCGCACTTAACAAGAAAATTTATTTTTTTTAAATGATCGCCAAAACAAAATACCTCACAGCAAGTTAAAAAAATAAAAGCAAAAAAAAATTTTTAAATGGCCGCCAAAAGAAAATGCTCACTGCTCGGACTCAACAGACCCCAATGCTTGCTGCTCGCAAAAACCCCCATGGCACTCATTTATAACATGAAGTGGTATTTTGTTCATGGCAGCTGGAGTACTGAATCTAGGTGATATCCAAGTCCTAAAAGTTCCTTACTGACCAGACCTCCTTAAAAATACCAATGGGTGATAGCTCATAATTTTTTAAAAGTTTGAATACATATTTGTTTTGCCTAGGCTACTGTAATTCTGCACCTGTTTCACATTTTGTGCCTGGATTTTGTACAAGTGCTGAATAGCCAAACAAAAGAATGTGTTCAAAAATAGTGCACAAATTACAGGAAAATGTTTTAACTGCATGTGTGTTCTAAACATTTATAAAAAGATGCAAATAGTCATCTTCTGATTGCACTTGAAAGTTAACACTATTTTCTGACTTCAGTTTAAAACTTCCCGAATAGCTTATGTATGCATTTACTAACATCAGAGGAGTGTAATATGTTCCTTGTATTTTGATATTCTGTTATAGCAAATACAACTTGGAATGAATCATCAGTACCATTGAATAGGACAGCCATATTGCAGAATATTCAGCCAAAAACAATGGCAGAATACGACCAGATTCATACGGAAGAGCAAACACAGACTATGAATCACCCTTTATATTACAACTCGGAATATACAGACAGATTTACAAATAAGCAGCAGACCGAAGTTATTCTCAACAAGTAAGTTTTTGTAAACACTTTTACTGTCAAATTACTTTATATTGTGCTTAAAACAAAGTAGAAATTAAATTTTATGATAGTTCAGTTCTTTTTATGATGCTATTAAAGTATGCATATGTTCATAGGCCAACATTGTATGGTAGTGCTGGTTAGTAACAGAACAGAAAAAAATATTGTAATAATGATTATTACATTTTAACATTCAATTTAATGTATTACAATTTCATTAATGATCCTTTTTTTGCTGTTAACTCCAGAGTCTATGATAGGTATAGTAAAATTGCATGATTTAATTTGTTTGTATTTGCATGAATATTAATTGCTTTAATTTGTGAATACCAGTATTTTTTGCACCTGCAGTATCATATCCAGTTGCACCCAGCAGCTGCATTATTTATCTTGGAGTTTCATTTTTCAGCCAACTTGCACTTTCTTTTTCTGTAAAGAAAATTCTACACCAATCCATGCTATTAAAACACTTCAAATTATTATATATGTTCAGGTGTCATAATGTTTTACACCCTAAATAAATAGAAAATGTTTTGCAGGTAAAATCAGTTAATTCATTTGATATTTATAAATGGGATTCTAAGTACATATTATGACATGAGAGTATGTTACATACAGAAGTACATGCTAACTTTGTACAAGTAAAAGAGCACAGTCATCTAACTTTGCTCTAGTATCCTCTATTGTTGATATTAAATATCACATTTATAATCTGTCACTATGATGATTTAGACAAATGTATTTGCTCAACTTTCTATAAATTCTGTTGGTTATGAATACCACCATGTATAACTGAAAGAAACATTCGTTTTATGACAGAGCATATCCATTCTTTAACAGATGCTTAGCAGTAATGAAAAGGCAACCACTAATATCACACAACTTCTTTACAATGGATAACTTAAAAAGCTAGGCATATATTTATGTGAATTTACATGAAATTTGTTTATTTTTGAATTTACATGAAATTTGTTTATTTTTCAGTCTACAGCAGAAAAAGAAGTGGTTAACAGAAAGTCAAAATGATGCACAGTACCAACTTTATGAAAATAAACCAAGAACAAAATTACCAATTCTTTCTTAAAAACATCTGAATAAATTTCTAAGATATAGTAGAACATCAGATTAATTTAGATAACAGTGTGGTGGGGTTAATATGCATGTGAAGTTATGAATGCTTTTAGTATATCAACAGTATTCAGTAAACAGTAGTAATTACAAAGCTAAGATTGGTAATAGTTAGTTTTCAAATACTCGCAAGCACCAGTACCAAAATGATTCTGGTTACATGGATCTTTTTACACAAGTTTCTGGGTTATATATCAGGGTGATCAGTAACTTTCTGACGTTAGTTGTAGATAAGTAAGGAATTTCAATCTTAAAGCAGGTGACACCCCATTATGACGGCAAGAATGGTAGAGTGCTCTATTCACTTTTGATGTCTCTAGTCACATATATTAGAATAATCCTGTGGTTCATTGCACTCTGCTTCATTTGCTTAATTGTTAACGATTTATAATACAATTGCACTTAGTAATAGGAAGTTAACTACATAAGAATTTTAATAAAAATTTTAGCAAATTAAATCATTTCTATGTTATGGTATAAGGAGTTGCTGTCTCTATTACTTTGCATACTTTTATGGTCATTTTGACAACAAGGTTGCATTTTCAACTGTGATCCTTTTCATCATCCTGTTTAAAAGGGTATTTACTTTACTTATACAAATGTTATTGATTGTATTGTATTGTATTCTATACAGTTGTCATTTTGTAAGTATTATATATTTTTAAGTATTATCGTGTATATAATAAGGTTGCACTATATTTTCTTAATAAAGAACTGCTTTATTGTCATACAAAAAATATAACCAAATCTTGATATATCGTACAGTTTGCATTATCAACTTAAGACTCACTCCGGCTGTAGCACACTCATAAATTACATAAAAAGCAACTAAAATTTCATAGCACAATTTCTGAGTAATTAGTAACATTAAAGGAACTGACTGTGCCTGATCCATGAGATCATCTGCTTGAATGTACCATTGGTGAAAACCTTACGGTTCACTTGGCTGATAAATCGCACAGGCATTAATCAACAAATTTTTCAATTCTCATTCATTGTACTTTTGAAGAGTAAGTCTTGGTACAATGTTCATTGACTGTAATTCTTGAAACAACAGTTTACAAGCATATGGAATCTTCAGTGAAGAAACATTTCTTGAAGACTTGCAATAGTGGCACCTGTAAAAACCGATAACAAAAAAAAAAACATCAAGAAGCAGCACAAATGTCATAAGATTCAAGTTAAGTTTCAGGTTTTTAAAGGCTTGTTTTACAGACAGTTATTGGTTTTAACATGAGACACAGTTCACCATGATTAACCTACTACTAGTTCAGATCGAATTACTAAATTACAAGCTTTATCTTACCATCCCGAATAACCCAGCAAACCACATGTATTACAAACATCTACTTCAAAAGCATCACTGGATATCATTAGCCTTTCCAGTAACAGCATGCTAAAATACAATCAATTTTCAATTAGTTTGTCTGATAAAAGTAATTTCAAAAATGGCACATCTTATTTATGAGCAAATGTTTTACCAAGGACACCTTCACTAGATCCTAAGATTATTATTTATTGTAACACTACAATAAACTGTCAGCTAAAAGAGCTCAACATATATGTCAAGGATACACAGTAGAATATACCTTGCTCCATAGCCAATCAGGCAATCTCTTTCCATTTCACCAAGACGTAAACCTCCATCTCTTGACCTGCCCTCTGTTGGCTGTCGGGTCAATACTGCTCTCGGTCCTTTGGCACGGGCATGCATTTTATCTAGCACCATATGCTTCAACTTT
The DNA here is from genome assembly GCA_028565635.1 of Phoronis ovalis. Lineage (NCBI taxonomy): Eukaryota > Metazoa > Phoronida > Phoronidae > Phoronis > Phoronis ovalis. The sequence goes on from JAOXYB010028523.1 coordinate 13,818, forward strand.
TGGTAATAAATAGGTCCAAAGAAAATATAAGCACTCAAGGGTTCTCTGAAATGGACATTAAAGTGGAAATTTTAAAATAAAAAGGATTTTTTTTGTGAGGTGAAAGTAACTTATGACAGATATAGCATCAAAACTTGCACATAGTTTGCAAGGTTCCACAAGTAGACAATTGACACAGCTGTTGTATACTAGATCAGGAAAGGAGAATATCCAGGTGTAAATTGCAAATTTGTATAAAGTCTTTTAAAGGAGAAGCAAGTAAATAATTGAAAAAAACATACCCAGTCACTCCAGATGTAACATAATCTTTGCCAAGATAGTTAAATCCATTTCTAATCAAATCTTCAGATAAATTTTCTATTTTATCACCTCCAAATGCTACAAATATATGAAGTTTATTTATGTTAGCAATTTCATCTTTATATACAACACGAGTATTCTAAATATCTATAACAATATAACTCATCCCTGTGTAGGTCATTGGTAACAATGAAAGGTTTGGGGCATGCTTTGGCAATGAATTGTACTTGGAACAATGCATATTAACATTTGCCTACAACAGGTAAGCTCGAGGCAGATTTTGGTTTTACACAAGGATTGGCCAGGTAAAACCAAATTTATAAACTAATTCTTTACGGACAAAGTTCCTTTGTCGTTGTTTGTTCAAATATGTAAACATGATACTGCTAGTCAAGCTTGGATTATCAATCTCTTATAAAGTGTAAAATACCACATATACATGTTGATTGTGTAACACAACATTAGGAAATGCTAACTCAACTTATCCAACACCTACCAGTTCCGTAGTGGAATTTTCCATCAAGTACTCCAGCTTTACCACCAACAAGTTCCATAAGTTTGCCTACTGTCATACGTGAGGGATAGCCATGAGGGTTCATAATAATGTCAGGACATATTCCCTAAAGCACAAGATACAAGATATATCTTTGTAAAACTACACCACTGTAGTACATAACAGGAAACTACAGTGTAATAAGAAACTAAGTAAGCTTCTGTTTTTTGAATATGGGGATGTGTTGCCCAACTCAATCCAAAATTTTAGCTTCTGGTAGCAAACCAAATAAAACTTCTTGAAATATTGGGGTAGCAATCCAATTTTTTTTTATACATAGGGGTAGCAATCCAAAATTTTAAAATATTGGAGTTGTAGCAATCCGTTTTTATGCAAATCGACTGATGTAAACCAAATTCACAATCTATTAATGGATACAAGCCTAAAAATAATCGGAGTATTTGTTGTAAACAATGGGTAGCCATCCAAATTTTTGAATTTCTTTATGGTAGCAATCCAAAATAAAACAAGAGGTCTGCTGGTGCAAACAGATGCCCATCATATGATATAGTTTCTTTAGTTGTAAAGCCACCTATGTCACCTGGCCTAATACACCTACCAACC
>JAOXYB010028534.1:0-15227 GCA_028565635.1 Phoronis ovalis
GCCTATAATAATAGGCAAGCTGCTTGCTGTATACATCTAAATATTTTTTTGATTGCAGGACTGCGTTCAAACAGATGTTCATAGTAACAGATTATACATGTATATCATTTCAAACTTACTGTTAATTTTTCGCGCCATTTAGATGTTTTGTGCAACCTGCCATTTAAAGCAGGTGTTAGGAATCAAGTCTACTGGTATTTTGATGCAAATTGGCAGAAAAATGCACTACCTGGTGGCATAACCAGTGGGTATGTGACCATGGGGACAACTACACTTCCGGCCAGAGCCTTCCTGAAGTACAGATGCAAACAAACGTATTGCAATAAAAACTGCTTAACTTTAACAGGAGCTGGTGATTCCTGTAAGTAAGTCTTCCGTTCAGAAAATCTGAAAGGCGACAGTATCATTCTTTTTATTACAATTCATTTATATACTGTACTTAAAAATCTTTAAAAATCGAATTAATGAAGTCATTTACAACCCTGGGGTCTCACTTACAACCCCGGGGGGCTCACTTACAACCCCGGGGCTCACTTACAACCCGATGGGGCTCACTTAAAAAAAGTCGGGTACGCATGCTTGTCCGGAAAAATAGGGGTAAGGGGTACCTTTTTCGCCGTTCGACAGGGTTCCCGGGAACCCCGTTTAGGGGTCGATTATGACGGAAAACCACATTTAGGGGCATGTATTTGGCAAATGTAACTTCCTGTTTAGGGGTTGGCTTTTCACGTAAACCTCCCGTTTAGGGGTCCTTTTTCAGTGGGAACAGCGACCATTACCTTTTGGCGACCATTTTGAATTTTTTTTAAATTTTGTGTATTACTTTGTTTAGACGACGTGTTTTTTTTTTTTGGTTGTCGATTTTTTTTGAGAACCGTTTTTTTTTTGGTTGTTAATTTAGAACTTCCCGTTTAGGGGTACCTTTTTGAGCAAAATCCTCCGGTTAGGGGTGGTATTTCGATCCTCCACTTCCAGTTTAGGGGCTTATTTTACAACCTACGGACGAGCATGGGTGCCCGACTTTTTTTCAAGTGCGCCCCCCCGGGTTTACAACGTAGTGTTGAGGCACGATACTGTAAGATACATTTTTTCCTACTTGTGTGCGCATTTATTTACACATGTACAGTACAATTTCATTCAATGCATTCTAAGTTTCTAAGTAGCATATCGTGCGCCTTACTTACCTTTCCCCGCAAGCGTGAAGTTGTCATCAAACTTGACTTTTTCAAGAGGTCCGGACTCAAACTATATAAAGGGTTTCCAGTTCCAAAACGCCATTACTTACGCAATAGCCGACCCGGAATTATGGCTACGGAGGCCTCGATTTTTGTATATCGTTAGGTTGGCCGCAAAATTGACAGTGGATTCAACTGTCTAAAAAGACGCACGACCACGCGGTTTTGAGCTTCACGCCATTTTCAAAGAAAATCTTACGTCTCCAAAAAATCCAAATAGTTTTAAATGGTCCTCATGCTAATTTTGGTTTATATATACACAATAATGATAAGGAAAAGGAAGTATTTCATTTTACTTATTCAATAACGAAAAGGGAGCTATTTCCTTTTTCCTAATTCGATTTAGGGTTTAGGAAAGGGAAGAGAACCCTCATTTTGAGTCTTGAGAACCTCAATGTCGAGTCGAATAAGGAAAAAAAATCTTTCCCCTTTCCTTATTCTATTTTGAGCCGAATTAGGCAATATTTCCTTTTCCTTATTCGACTTTGATTCGAATAAGTAAAAAGAAAACATTTCCTTTTTCCTTAGTCGATTTTGAGTTGAACGAGGAAAAGGTAACATTTCATTTTCCTTATTATTCGATTTTGATTCGAATAAGAAAAAAGGAAATGATTCTTTCTTCGGTTAAAAATCGAATAAAGGAAAATGAAGTGTTTCCTTTTTCTTTATTCGAACCAAAATCGTATCATTCGTATCAAAATCAAATAAGGAGAAGAAAATATTCCCTTTTCCATATTCGTGTGAAAGACGAATATTCTGTTTAAAGTCGAATAAGGAAAAATTAATGTTTCTTTTTTCCTTATTCAGTAAGCAAAAACAAAAGGAACCAACTCAATTGTCATTTCCTTTTTTGCTTACTCGAATGTTTATTTTTAAAAAGAAAAAATGAAGTGGTTTCTGAATAAGGAAAAGGAATTTTTTTTCCGTATTCGAATGTTGGTTTTGAATAAGAAAAAGGGAGCTATTTCGTTTTCCTTAGTGGTTTTTAAGTCGAACAAGAAAAAGGAAACTTTATTTGCTTTTTGCCTATTCGAATGTTGGTTTAAATGGGGCAAAAGGAAATTATTCCTTTATTATTGTTAGATTTTTAATTATAATTTTAATTGATATATTCACAGATGTGCATGCCCAATGCCATGCCACAAGGACTATAAACACAAATCCGGGGCAGATGTATATTGATTCCTACGAGGAGTGGTTTAGAAATTGGGGAGGATGTACTAGACGTAAGTATTATACATTCATACAAAAGTAATAGTTTTTCCGTCTGCTCCAAACGTAATGTAAAATCTTCTTATTTCTTAGCGTAACCTTAGCGAAAAATCCCTAGTTACAAATAAAAAAAAATTGTTTTTCAGTCCCTGCCTATTTTTCGTGCAATTAGTATGTATTTACAGAACACTACGGTGAATTTTTGAGAAAAAATGCTATAGAAAAAATATGATTATTTTTTGTTTAAAAAGAATATTAACTATTGTTTTTTTTCTATTTTGCACGGAATGAAACCCACTTTCAAACATATAGTATCCAATTCCCATGTAGAGGAAAACGTCTGAGGATACATCAGACGCGCGCACTACTCCCACCGGTCAATACATCTGAAGACTGATATTAATGCCTGGTACTATACATAGTTTCGTTATTTTAGGGTGAGGCAGCTAGTTAAATGAACTGCGTGCGTTTTAACAGTTAGCACTTATTGGTCATGTTTATAGGTACCTGCCACATGGGACTACCACGAAATAACTATTATACAATAGACAAAGCAGTCGGACACATTGACTATGTGGAACCTATAGAGGGTGGTGCACCCGATACCTCTAAACCGCGGAATAGTAATGGGCAATATAGGTACTTTCTAGAGTATAGTGTAGCAGTTTCGGTTGATTTAACATTCACATGCGACACTTGTAAAGGGTGGAAAATAGGTACTAATAATTACGAAAGAGTGCGAACAGTCCAATGCTCACAGATGGGCAGTCTCCCGGCAGCACCAGTGATACATCCAAATGGTGTACCACCACCGTGCACAAGTAAGTTGTTGTCCATTTTCAATTCCTTTTAATCATAATCGATCTATTGCTACCCATACTATTTATTGTTGGTATAGTCAACTAGGGTCAACAATCCTTTCGTTAGCTGTAAACAAAAAATATTGGTTGTGTTCCTAAATCTACACGTTTATTAAAAAGCTGGTATTTATCAATGAAGATGTCATATTCGCGTATTTTTCGTTTTAGGTATATAGCCAACTTAAATTTATTTACATATAGCAAACTTAAGTTTTGAATAGTTGTGACAGCACCATTACATTTAAAATAATACATATCTAAGATAAGTCACGCGATATCGTTAATAATATTAAAAGCTCAAAGTAGCCCAATGTGTGACTCAAAATAACACAAAAACACACTCCTGACAGTTTTACGAAATTATGAATGAATTTTTTATCTCTGGCTGAGTTCAAGATCAACTCTACCTACCCTGGGAATGACATAAGTCAAAGCATAAGTTTCTGTGAACGTTGATACCTGATTATAGGTTACGTAAAACTAGAGTGTAAATTTAAAAAAAGAGAGTTTGTAACACAAAGTGAAGAATTGATGGATGTAATTATGTTGTAGCGATATTATGTGAGCCTGCCATGCCAGCTAACATAGTATGGCAGTCGGGTACGCCTTTCAAATTTGAATGTGGTAAATTTTTGGAATACCAATGCAAAACTGGAATGGCGTTCTCTGAAGGTGACTCAAATGCTCTTGTAAAAAGATCTACGTGTGCCAATGATGGAACTATGGATCCAGCATTACGAGACTGTACCTATAGTAAGTAATGATATCGCCTTAACAAGAATACTAAAATATTATAATAATATAGCATAAAATTAATTTCATCAAAACGTTATTTCCTAATAAAAATGCAACAAAAATGTTGCGCAACTGGATGCTACAAAATAATTGTTCAGACGCATAAGGCTGGACCCGTTATTCACACTACATTTTAAGTCGAATTTTGGACACTTTAATGAAAATTGACTAATAAAAGAATACATCTTTTCAGCATAAATGTTTATTCGATCTTATTTCGATTCAATAAAAAGATATCAAACACAAATTTTAGTCCAAAACTGAATCATACTTACTAAGCCATGAGAGCTTTCGGTCTTGCCACAAGACCTTCATCAGTCCTACCAACTGTAGCGGGAAGAGACAGTCTTTTGAGGTCAGAACATCATGTGACCTCTTCCCGCCACAGTTAGTAGGACTGATGAAAGTCTTGTGACAAGACAGAAAGCTCTCTTGGCTTAATAAGTATGATTCAGTTTTGGACTAAAATTTGTGTTTGCTAATACATATTTAGACCGCGGTATTAACTTAGCAAGTACGAAAATCACTTTACTTATCTATCATATAATAATTTGATCGGTAAGGGGGCATTTTGGGTAAAAACGCATATTTTTCAAAACAACTTCAAAACAAAATAAGTCATATCAGTATTATATAGAGGCAAAGCTACATTTTTTGCTTAAATTAACTTCCAACTAGGAACTCTAATAGATGTCCCGAATTTTTGAAATTTTTCTTAGTTCTTAAATAATGCGCTTCTAAAGATATGGGTGTCAGGAAAAAATGAAACATTTCTGGCAGTTGAATTTTGGAAAGTCATAACTTTTTTGAGACACTGTTTTGGAGATTTTTATTTGAAGTTTCAACTTTTCGTCTACCGTTGTGTTTTTTGAATTTATATTTGAAAAACGTGAGTATTTACTTAAAATGGCCTCCTTACTGAAAAACAATGTGACAGATAAGTAAAGTAATTTTCCTAATTTTATTAGTTTATATTTTAATTAAACTGCCCAAAATCGACTCAAAGTGTAAAGTGTGACTAAGTTGTCTCTAAGTTGTCTCAACTTGTATTGTCGCTTGCAATTGGAGTGTCAAATTGTGAATTAAAACTGAACTAAAAAAAGTATATAATGTTTGCATTATTTAGTAAAATATATATGTCGTTCCTTCAAAAGTTAACTCTAACCAAAAGTTCTGGCATTTTAATTTTTATATAATTTTCCCAAATCTCTTGCAGGGAAACTAGGGTTAGCCCAATATAAAAAACTTCAGAACTTTAAAAACTTGTCATTCTAATTTGTGCATGCTGGCACAATGATTTTTACACATCCACGTTAAAGAATACGGATATCATGGAATGTATTTTCCAAGTTTTTAATTTTAGTTTAAACATTAAGGCTATTTAGCATATTAATTCCAAAAAAAGACCTGCTTATGTTATGTTTTCTCAGAGATACCTTGCCGGTTACCTTCCTCTTTTCCAAACGGAAATATCGCAGGTGGAGATGGGTTAGGCAACCTTGCACAACGTCAACAGGCGGTGTATAGATGCTTATCGAATAGTTATCACTTTGAAAATCAACCTAACGTTTACGAAAAGATTGTGACATGTTCTTCGTCGGCCACACTTGATCCGAACATAACTCCAAAATGCGTCGGTACGTATGCAATGTTGTGATCTATGTGTTTCTGTACAACATGCCTTCGTGGTTGATTTAATATCATCCACTAGATGGACTCGGAGAAAACATTTGATATTTGGCATCAGAAATATTTTTATTAATTTTTGAAATACGACAACTGATTTTTATTTATTAAAAAACCAAGCAGAAATTTATGATAATTAAGTTAGTTCCTTTTTCCCTTCCCTTTTCCTTTTTCCCCTTTCCTTTTTTCTTTTTTCCTTTTCTTTTTTCCTTTTCATTTTCCTTATTGAATAAGGAAAAAAGAAATATATAGGGTTCTTTTTTCTTTCTTGAAATCCTTAATCGAATAAGGAATAGGAAACAGCTCCTTTTTCCTACTGAATAGTTTTCTATGCCAGTCCTATGGAGAAAAGTAGTACCTGCAGTAAAAAAATCGATTAAAGTTCATTTCATATTACGTTTTTAAATTATATTGAATATGCAATATTTCCTAAAAAACGGTCATAAAAAAATTGATTTTAGTAAAAACAAAATTAAAATAATTTATTTTAAGTATTTGGCACAACACGGATAGCATCAATATACTAAATGTTTAGAATTATGTAAATTATGTGTTACTGCTTTGATATAGTCATATGCAATCTTCATCATCTCTGTTTTATTTTTCCAGTGAAATCATGCAGTGGAGGAACTCCAAGAATTGAATTTGCCTCTACGTACACCACCAAAACAACAAATGCGTTCGTCAGCAACGAGGTGCATTTTTTACCTGCTACGAGGATTTTATTTTTGCATTAGACTCTATTCTTGACTGTTACGTCAGTTGATTTACCCAGTACTTCCTCTATATTGAAAAATGCTGATCAAACAACTGATTTTCCGTAAGACTGGATGGCGCCAGGAACAGGGATGAACTGGTGTATTACATTGTCATATATGCGCACATCTAAAATAGGTTAATATGACGCAAAGTATAAAAGTGACAGTAATGCCGTTAATTCAAAAATCATTTAATATGTCGTAAAACAGACTAAGTATGAAAACAGGCAAGTATGACGTAATAGGACGGAAAATATACTAGTAAAAGTGATAATTAATAATGCAGTGAAATAATTTAGTATCACTTAAAATAGACTCAACGGAAAATCAGTTCTTTGACTGGCTCGAATGGGCCATATCTTACAAAAATTGTACTCGTCTATGCAGAGTGATTTCGAATGTTTATTGTTGGCAGCGGAGAATTGTATCGGTGATTGAAATTAACAAGAAATTAACAAGAAAAATAAATACTAAGCTGCAGTTTTTGACATTAACCGTTAGACGCTACTAAACGCAGACACTATATAATCGCAGTTAGGTGCTAGAATGGATATACGCACTACAATTTGTAGATGCTACAAATTCATTCACACGAAGTTTTCATCGGTGCTGACACTTCTAGGAGCTAAAATGTGTAGAGCCTAAACCTTCAAGGAGCTACATATTTTCGATATGTCACTGTGGTAACTGGACTAGTCTGGCAATGGTCTAATAAATTGTCCAGCATCTCTTCTTCCCTCACACAATCATAGGATCTATTATACAAGAATCAATAGATTTAACGTAAATGATCCATTCCGGTAGCTGTTTCAGCAATCAACCACTGTAGCAGAGAAAAAGTTCATCCTGCTTTCGAATTATATCTGTTCCTGAATAATTTCCTCGAATATCCTTTAGTACGGTTATCTTTGGGCATGATAAAAAATCAAATCCATTATTATATATCTTAAAAGTTTCAAATTAAATCACCTCTTGTTTTTTTATAATGTAATGGGAGCAGTCATAGATAATTAAATCTTTCTTCGTAAGTGATATTCTTAATACCTGATACTAGCTGCTTTGTGACTCTCCTCTCAAATTTTTCTAAACATGCAATATCTTATTTTTATGACATAAAAACTTGTTCTAGGATAGAGGGATTCTACCAGCTACTATCAACCGTTGATATAGGTAAGGGGTCAGAAGCTAAGTGGCCTAGTATGACTTACACAAACAAGGCGATTTACATGCGGGTTATAACATGATACTAGATACTAGATAGCTTAGCTTCTACTTGACCCCTGACCTATATCGGCGCTGGCTTGCAGATCTTCTTCATCTTGAAGCTGTAGCTCTTAGCAGTCTCTGTATCTACAAGTTTAGCTCCTACACATGTCTAGTTATTGCAATGTGTTATATCCTAGAAATATATTCTAGCTAGAATTTTCTAGGTCCTAACTTTCCTAGCATGTATGCCTAGTTCCTAGGAATGAATTTCTAGCTTTTAGGTAGAATTTCCTAGGCCCTAGATATCATTTTTAAACCAAAACCCGCTTGGTGCTTGGTACGAAATTACAGATAAGAAATTCTTGGAGTTTTTTGCGAATTAATAAGTTTAAAAATGAACTTAGGGTGTAATTTCGAAATCTATTTATTGAAAATTATCTATTTTAAAAGAAAATTACGAAGGGGTATATACTTCACATCTGATATTTGCAGCATGATAAGGTTTTAGTAGCCTCCATATGGCGGCAGGTTAGAATTTTCCACTGCCTTACCAACAATTTTGACAAGTGTCTCTTGACTAACCAAGTGCTTTTTTCTAGCCAATTATGGTTCCATCTTCCTTTGATGTACGATGTAACACAGGTTTCAAGTTCACGGACAGGGATTCATCAAGTGTCACTATAACCTGCTTAGATACGAATACGTGGAGCGCTCTTCCCTCTTGCAGGCGTATGTATAGAACCCTGCTGCATTATAGAATCTTCAATATGGGAGTCAGAACAGAGTAAAATAACATAGTTTGATGTGGTAATACATTAATTAGCATAATGCAGAGAGAAAAAGGAAATAATGTGACGATGCAATCAGTCATAAAGCATCTTATTTGTTGTCGATGTATACTTTTACATTCTTGCTCTTACAACATGCAACGTCAGTTCTACGAGTTCAATAATGACAGTATTTGTTCCTTTATTCAGCCAAGAAATGTACCCTCAGACCACTTTCGAATGGTTTTACTGATATTTCAAGTACAATAGTGAATTTCAATACAGCAGTGAAATTTCAGTGTAATGAAGGACATGAATTCACAGACAAATCCGCTCACCGAAATGTCATATGTTCGGACGAAGAAACGTGGGCCAACCATCCAGGCGAATGCTACCGTAAGTTGTTCAATAACTCGAGTTTGTTTACTAACTGTATAACTGTGACGAAATCGGTGGATTATCTAGATATAATCGACCACGATTAATTAACCCTTCATTTATTTACTTTTAAATAATGAGTCGAAAACTACATATTAACATTAAATCAAAGACAGAAGCTCCTTTAGGTAAAGAATCAATGTAAGATGAGAGCTGGAGTAATGATTGACCTGTTATAGTTTACATATCAGTTTGTCTTTTCATGACACTTGCCACTGTGCAATGGGATTCAGCAAACGTTCTAGTTATGAACACCAGAATGGGGCGTTTTAAAGTAAACGTTTATAAAAAAATAATAAATGGACAAACCATATAAATTCTCCCAAACATTTGATATAATTTTGTAACTACAAATTTATGCATATAATTATCCTAATGCTCTGCCATTATTGAGATCTGGTATCTCAAGCGTTTTGACTTCAAATGGTTTACTTGGGGTAATTAAATTTACTTGATTGCAAAGGATGATACTGCAAAAAATAGTTTTATTTTATAACAACTTTTTTTCTTTATGCGTCATCACACACTCAAGCACTTACATTTATCTCTTTCGTCTTTCATTATTTTCGATTGAAACGCACATTTCTCATTCGCTTCGCGGTTCGCCGTTCTCCTGTATTTTATTTTCTGATGTAAAAAAAATACGAGAGCGCTACATGGCGGAGCTAAAGCTATGACACGTATATATAACTTTCGTCACGTCGTGTCATTAAAACATTAACTAAACGCATCGATTTAAAAAAATTGAAAAACAAATTTATTAATTAAAACATTAATTTAAAAAGTTAATTAGTTAATGGGATATCCCTTCACTGTTTCTCAACTCTCCTTTTCTATCTACTTAGGTATTTATCGTCGTTAACCTAATCTGATAACAGCTATTCAACTTAAAGTGACAGTATACAAAGACGTTTCAAATCGAATTTAACTTGTTTCATTTTTGTTGTTTGCAGTGTCAACTTGTAAAATACAAAATCCTGGTCATGCGTCTACTGGTCAGCGAGACGGTCATGTTATTTCATATGGTACAAGGGTCTATGTAAGATGCGACGAAGGATACGAATTTGCAGATCACTCAAAAGTCGTCGAAATCAGCTGCATAAGGACAGAAAGATGGGATAAAACGGTCAATAGCTGTACAAGTAAGAGATTCTACGAAACATATAAGCCGAATGAATTGCAAATTACATAGAATTGTTACACGTTATTAATAATAAAATTGTCGAATAAAAAGTCGCCAGAAAGCCTACGTAAAGGGGTAACCGTCTATCAGCCATCGTTAGTATAGGTTAGGAAATGTTTACATTGATTACTATTTGGCGCCTTTTCAATGTTTTTAATAGCAAATTTTCCGTTTTCAATTTTGTTGTGAATGTAATTTGAGTAAACCAAATCAATCAGTCAATATCATGGTTGCAGTTACCAAGTGTAGCGTCCCTAATCACGACCATTGCATTACTGGATACGTTGATGGCGCCAAAGTGGTGCATCAAACTGCTGTCAATATGCAGTGTGAAGACGGTTATGAGTTTCCAGACACCTCAAAGTCTAAACTAACAACTTGTACAGATCACGAAACCTGGGATATCAATGAGCGGTGCCAAGGTAGGTGTTCAGTCGATCACAAAAATGTTACAAAAAGAATATGTTAGAAAGATATAAAGATTACAACAACCAATCAAGGAATAAAAACAGTAGCATATGTATGTTTCATCCATTAGTGGGCAATAGAATTTTAAATCTCTTGCTCCAGGGCATGTTATCGGGAAATGTGAGATTTGACGGTTAGCATTAAGCATAATAAGTACACAAAATAAATAAAATAACGCACAAACCTACCTACCGAAATTGGGAAAATGCAATTGTACATTCTACTAAAAAATGTTTAACAATCGGTTGTCTAGTAGAAATAACTCAAGTAGATATTGAGGCAACTACCGATAGGGCATTTCTTCTTTATCACTGTTGCCTAACATCCACCGAGTATGACATGCAATCGTTTTTCATGGAACCAGGTCGTTGGACATGCTCCGCATATTCGTCACACAATCTCAATTTACTATAAGCGCGGATCTTTTCATTAGGCTAGGACATATAGGTACATCCGTGAAAAACGAGTGATTATCCTAATCGTCTGATTTTATACAGCCCTTTCCTCATTCATGATAACACATCACTCAAAACATTGTCCAATTCATAATATTAGTGAGGTCATACTTCCTATAAAGACAGTTGGATGCATTCCCAAGTAAAGTGGTAAATCTAATGCAATTTAGAATGAATATACGTTTTGTAGCTATGAATTGCCCGAAGCCTGCCACTTCCCCGAATACCAATGCTTTCGCCAGCTTTGTCAACGCAGGTGTTCCTTTATCAAAAACCTTAATATTCCGGTGCGCCAGTGGCTACTATTTTTCTGACACTCCCAATACAGGACAGAAAACTTCAACGTGCATCGTTGATAAAACGACACAAGGCGTGAAACTTAGTCCACTCCCACCGACTACGTGTACAAGTAAGTAACTTCAGTTTTCTTAATAATACTATTACCACGGTGTGTAATGTTGAAATGCAGTCAAAATTGTTTAGTTTAAATGGCTTACGTTAACTTACGATACCTTAACTTTTTAAAACAATTTATATAACCAAACGTGTTTCTCTAATCGGCGTTATCAACAACTACTTGGTTTGGCTAATGACGTGGTGTGTCAACTAATGCAGCAACCAACTTAAAATTGCAACTCCAACGTGGTGAACTAGACACTCCCAAGGTTTACATGTCGGAATTTTTCAATTTTTAATAGAAATCAGTTGCAGCATATATATTTTACAGTTAAGAAGTGCACAGTGCAAGTTCCCCAAAATTGTGAATCCACACTGCCAGCGAGTAGTGTAGTAGAATACCTGACTAGTATTACCTTGACGTGCCGAGCTGGCTACGAGTTTACTGACCACGCAACAGAGAAAGAGCAGATTTGCATGGATAGAAATGCATGGAACATTAACACGGGGGGTTGCATATGTACGTATAGAAGATTTTCAACAAACTTTTACTTGAATCAGTTTACTTACTGATAAACTCTCGTAATGTATGGACAGGTTCAGTCTGAATAAATCCACCCGTTAGTGTTTCGTACCTTCTCAACTAACGTCTGGACTTAATCATTGTCAATTGTTGTTATATTCCTTCAATTTTACAAGAGCGAAATAATTACATCATTAAAATTTTAACTCGACTTTCCCCACCGAGATAAGCCTTTCTCTCTACGTGATCCATCGTCGCCTACAACTTCTATTTTATCATGATCGGGGAGCTTACTTGTTGCTTAGCGAACTATAGATAAAGTCTGGCAGTAGAGCATGCGTGTGATCGACCCCCTACCCGCTTAGTACACTGTTATATCTATTTTTGTAAGCTGCAATTTGATTGGTGTCAAGACTTTCTTGACACTTTATATAGACACAAAGGGATTATCGTTCTTCTTCTTTTCGAGTTAATAAATAAAAAAATGACTGTGGTTAAGCCCAGACATAAGTTGAGACGGTACGGAACACTAACGGATGGATTTAGTCAGACTGTCACAGGTTTAGAAGTGAAAATTATTGTTGAGCTGATGCGTATATGAAGAAACTGTAGAGTTTGCGCAAAGTTGTGCTGATCCAAACACGTTTAAAATTTTGCTAAATGCAAAACGTGTAAGTTGTAAAATACACTTTGCGTTTACTTGATGGAGTCACGGTACACACGTGAACCCAAACGAACCCAAATGGTGGCTTGTGAATGAAACTACGTACGCAAGTAATCGAACTGCGTCATTGTTCATTCACAAAATGCGCACGTTGTGAAAAGTTGGATTTACGCTGGGATCAAGAGCTTGCAAACTATCTAGTGGTCCCATGCTTAAACATCGATTTTTAGAAAATTAGCCAGTAGCTCTTTCATTATTTTTTTCGTTTAACAGTTTCAAGTATGTAACAGTCCTCTCGTCAATGGCAAACTTTACTGTGAAGAAATCTTACCTAATTAAGCACAACTGGCATTTGTACTTGATTATAAGATACAAACGAGAATTTATGTGTGACTCTTCCAAGAAAACTTGTTTTCCCTTCCCTACGCACAGGAACTTGAAATATCAAAACAAACAAAGCTATTACCTAATGTCCGTATATATAGTGCAGAGGACACCTGTCTGTCAAGCCCATTTTTATTAATAAAAATTCCCGAAACTGGGGCTAGTAGAAATTAAGGATCTGATATAATTTGGTTAAGGACAATCAAATGTAGGTGCCATCCTATTTATTTTTAAAAAATTATGTTTTACATGTAAATTCAGGCTTTATTTATGCAAACTTTTGCCGAAATAGCTTCCCTTAGCAACACACGTTTGAAGCAAAATCCCTTATACGACTGTTTAAAGTGACAATTTAATTATCCAAGTACTCATCGCCTCTAGATTATGGCATGTGGAATGCTAGAGTTGCTGAACTAAACATCCTCATGCAGCCAGGACTGTAAAATTTTATTAATAAAATTAGACTAAAATTTGCTTTGGTTATGACACACAAGGTATTTATGTAATGCTAAATTTGTAAAAAAAAAATGGTGTATTTATATTATGTAGTGCTTTAGCTATTCGACAGTATAACCATACCAAACAAATAATATTGCATTACAGGTGGATAATGCCTGCAACGATTGATACTTTGGAGGTGTGTTTATCTCGGGTACCCATTTCTTCCAACTACCCATACGACATTAAAATCTACATGTAGTGATACTTTATTATACATATTGATGGGCTCATTTCACCAGTATTTAGTGATTTTCTGTTTACAGTACAGACGTGTAAAGTTCGCAATCCTCATGGAGGAACTAGCGGCTATTCGAATGATTATTTGGTGAATTTTGATGATGAAGTATTGTTTACATGTGACGCTGGATTTAAATTTCCGGATGGATCAAAAAATAAAACAGTCAAATGTATTGGATATCAGACGTGGTCAGATCACACGGATTGTGAAGGTATTTGGAGATACCTTAAATTTACAGTAGTGGGCAAAAATGATCAGAACTTTGAAAGTAATATTTGGCATGGTTACCAGTTTAATTTGAAATAAAGAAAATGTTTCTGGTCATTAAAGAGCAATACAGTTATAGGTAAAAATTTAATTAGCAGCAGGTACAAGTCAAAAGGTTCACTTTTCGTGTTTCCCTGTACAAAAGGATCTTTCAAACAAAAAGCAGTGTGGAAACATTTTTATTTATTACTTTTGTTATTTCATATGATTCTGTTGGTATTGCTGGAAAATGGTGACTGATTGTCTGTTTCAGAAATGATGTGTGAAAAACCGAATGCGATTGAAAACATTCTAATGGACGGAGACTTCATTGGCAGCAAGATAGTTCTAAGGAAATCCATTACATTCACGTGTCAACGTGGTTATTATTATTCTGAAAATGTAGATCTTATTTATAAGACAACAACATGCTCGCCAGATATTCTTACCGGTGACGTCAAGTGGGACCCAGAGGAGTTACCAGATCCCTGTATAAGTATGTGCTGTAATATCAGTTAAACTTTCCACGTCCAAATACGCTAAAACTATGTTTCGATATTTTGAAATACTTCTCTAGTTATTCGAGGTGCCATATGGTCAACTATATATCTCACAAAAACTGCGATTTCTTCTATTTTTAAAGCAATCCTGATTAGTTTATAGAAATAAAAGGAATACTTTAAGTCAGTATAAGAGTATAACAAGATTAGTCTACTACACTCAGTAGAGTCTCAGCTTGGAATGAAGCCGCGGACGGAAGTAATTTTTTGAAAATACACATATTACGTGGCTCATTGTTATAGGCGACGCCCAACTTGCGTATACTGCATGGAACCTGCATGACATATTTAAACTGTTTATTATAAAATTACGCTGAGCATTTTGGTCCTGTTATGATCTTATTAAAGTAGATGGTTCACTATTCAAGAAGGGGCTACATTGCAAATTAAAATGTTATTATCAAGCAAAAAAGGTCTGGTATCTAGTGCGTATGATTATCCCGGAGTGGTTGTTTCCCAAATAATGAATACTGTTTCTTGCAAATATTTTATGAGGATTGTTTGTCCTGTCCAGCATTTCATTCTTGATATATGTGAGTTACATCTATATTATTTTAAATGAAAATGAATGTGCGCAAGTCATTTGTTGCTCAAAACAGCCCCTTGCTTTATCTAATTAAATTTACTTGTGTATTCACATGAGCTGCATGTG
>JAOXYB010028556.1:0-15218 GCA_028565635.1 Phoronis ovalis
AATGTAAAAAAACAATAATGTTAAAAAAATATCCTACACATTGGATGGGCATTAGACATGACAAATGTCTTGTTATACATTGACAAAGACCGCTGCTCGCAATTAAGAGTCAAAGTGGATGCTTGCGTGCTTGGACTCAATTACAGACCAATAATGATGGTATAGGGTTATTTTTATACAGATGTCATTTTAATGACATTTGAAGTGGTTTTATCAAACCATGTGTGCTCAAATTTTGCAACAAAAATGCATTGCTACTTGCTACTATTATGCTAGTTAAAATATTAATTAAAACATTTCACTGTTCAAATGTTGTCCAAATACAAAAAAAATAATATTAAAACTCTTTTACATGACAGGTCTTGTATCACACTTGTATCATGCATGCAAATAAACTATTTTTACTTTATTCTTTAGTTGTACACCTCACACTGTAAACTGTAAAGTGTTTCTTTACGCAAGCATATTCCTATTTTTTTTAGCGCAAAGCCTTCTTGGCAGCTAGCAATTCAGGCAAAAAGATATGCAGCGCCACCTACTACAATTCTTTTATTATTAGAAATGGGTTTAACATCTTGATTTGCGAGACTCAAGCAATTAGCTAGCTATGCAAGATTCGTTTCAGGTGGAATGTATGACATCCTCTGAGCGACACTTATAAAAAGTTATCTTAGTTATACTTATAATAATAATTTGTTAGGGATGCACTGAAGGAAAAGTATTTGAACCTGTGCTACAAATACTGTAGTAATTTGATTGACAGTTCCTACTGAATACTTGTATATAACACACCTTTTCTCCTGTCATTTCATTATTTAATAAAATGTGCGAAAACCCGGCGGAACTAACCTTACTGTCGTCTGCCATTTTAATTATTCTAACCTCAAGAGCAAATGTCATGGAACTTTCTGTTGGTAAGTATCAGGGGACATAAGTCATGATGTGTCAACTGGAAAACTAAGGCCAAGCACTATAGAAGTTGCGTTTCTGTAGAAGTTGTTTTTACGGGTGAATGTTTAACGTAAAAAGAAGGAAAAACATGACATTATTTTTTTTAAATTTTCACTATAAAAAGACATACAACCTTTAAACTGTTATTTTATTACATAACAACAATAAAATTAATTACACAAATATAAAAATCAAATTAAGTTCCCTGATATTTGAAACCGCAGATCACATTTGAAACATTTCAACTATTGTACCATACTATCAAGTCACTTCTTCCAATTGGTTTCGGAAGTAACCTTCATCAAGGTATAAAAGCTGTGTCAAATTCAAATGTCCAGTTCTAAGAAGTAGTCTTATCCTACAACAAGATGAGGTGAAATTAATTACCCGGGGGGGCAGTCAATATGAAAGTGGGTACCCATGTTCCAACATGGCTTTTCAAAAAGTCCCTAACGAAGTGAAATTCTGCAAAAAATACACCCCTAAGGATGTGACTTTGAAAAAAAACACCCCTAAAGAAGTGTCACACCTCCAAAAACCACCCTTTTTCACCATTTTAGCAAAAAAAAACCTAAGCGCGTTACGCACCGGCGATTCGAAAAACATACCCTTTCACATGAAATTTTGTTGGAACATGCGTACCCACTTTCATATTGACTGCCTCCCCTGGGATTAATTAATTGTACTTATTGCAAGGCGCAGGGCTTTGTTTCAAGATAGTTACTGTCTTTTGAAGCTATTTAATTGACAGCAGAGTTGTGAGTGTCCTCAGGAACAATTTTAATAAAGTGATGTACACAAAAGGTACCGCATGTTGGCAAAGAATATTAATCAGTACAATATACCTTGAGTATTTGCAAAAGATAATCAACAGATGGTCTGTCAGTTGATGTTTTGCTGCAGTAAACTAGCAGCAGGTGTCCTTCGTTGTCTAGAATAAAGTCGCCACCCATTTGATTAGGGTCATCTTTGATGTTTTCATACTTCTTTGGTAATGGTCTTCCAGCGAGTACCTGCTCTGCATAATATGTCATTGATTCAACACTCCAGACTTTAAATACTGATCGTCCAAGGCCAACGCTAGTGTACATTTTTTTCTTTGGATCAATCAGCATGGGGCCTAGCCATTTAGTTTCCTCCAGCCACCGAAGAGCACCTTCACGCATTCCAAAGGAAATTACTACCACGTAACTATTGGTAGCCTCTATTTCAGACTGCATAAAAAAGAAAATAATATTTTGCTTTATTTGTAAACATTCTCAGAACAGATATGAAGGTATAACCAGGAAGGTACAACTGTGGTAATGCAATGGTAAATCCCTGAATTAGAAGCATTTCACTACATTTCAACAGCATTGGCACACTAGGGTACACAGTGAAAGCTCTTAAAATTCATACAGACAAGAAATAATGATACTAAACATTTTCGGGATGTATGAATTTGGTAAATAATAATTTTTTGGAAATGCAGGTGTATGCAGTTTGGGAAATCTAACAGAATCTAATAAAGATGTATGAAAATTTGGAAGGATCTATCTTTAATAGTTTTATCTATAATGTCTTGAAATCAAAGACCAAAGTATTGTCAGCAATGTAATGTCTTTTCCTATGTCCCCATATCTGCATTGGTATTCTGAAAAGGAGAAAACTGAGATTGAACATACGTGCAAAAGTAATGCTTGAAGCCGTTCTTCATAAATTGAAGTTACTTGCAAAACATACCTGCCGACTTTCAATTTCTGCTATATGATCTCGTCATGGTAATCATGCGAAGTGTCTTAGTAACACCATCAGCACCTTACCATTCCCCAAATACTTTTGAAGGGTTAGTGATTCATTTGTTCTAGCATCTACCAGGTTTACATCTGTTGGACCCAATGAACCCAAAGATGGTTCAGGCTGTGTTTCACTACCACTGAGACCGAAGTCAACAGATTTTAAAAAGCTGTCCCAATCATCCTGGAAAAGTGACAAAATTGAAAGTACGCAGAGTTTATTGGTACATTTATTATTTCACTAATGCTATAAATTAGTGGATATTGGCATTTACTCAATGGAAACATTACGGTTCAGACATGTCTCTCATCACATAGCATTCCAGTTATGACACTTGCCAACGACAATACTGTCAACAGACAGCTAGAAGACATTGATTTTTATTAGCACAACACAGCATCACCCAGAAGATGTCCTAGGGATGAAGGTTTTGTTCAGTAAACAGTACACTACAAAAGTTGGACCATCCTGGGTGTCAAGTGACAATTTCTAATTATGCTTCCTGTGATCCAACTGATATGTGTACTTATACAGTTCCTTGTTTTTTTTCTTAAGTTATGCAAACTTATCTCGTTTAAAAATAATTGTGTACCTGGATTTCTATTAAGCTTTCATATGCTTCTTGTATGTGAGGATGCCTGTTGACAGAAAGAAAACATTATTGTCTAATTTAACAATATTTTTTTCCCTACACCATCATATTCAAGTCTTACAACATTTTCAGTGTGTGTCTGTAGTGAAAGCATGTCATTTATTTATTACATAATAAAATCTGATAATATGAATACCAGAACAGTTAGAAAAGCAACTCTAGTATGATCATACATACAATACAATAGCAACACAAAAGTTTCACCACTAGATGGCACTGTTTTGCACATTTGTTGATGCTTGGTGAGTCTTGTTGGAGCTTGGAATACGTATTTGCAGAAATGACAAGTCAGTTATGATCTGACTGTGTGAAGTGATGAAAGCATAAACACAAACTGTGCCATCAGCTGTTTAATTTACAACTTCTCCAAATTGACTTATTGAATACAATACTGTAATTTAAGAATCTGAAGAAATAAATATAAATTTGAAATACATGTATCTCAGTACCTGAAGTATTGTTTGCATATGAGATGAAATTCAGCCATGGAAGAAATCTTGAGGTGTTGAAAATTCTCTGTCAATACTTTTACCAATCCAAACATGCATCCAATTTTGTTGGAAACAAAATCATCTAAACATTCTAAATATAAAACAATACACTGGTAACAATGTGAATCAAATAATTTGTTAACTTATATTTACTCAGTAAAACTGCATTTTCTAAGTATTAAAAGCTGCAAATGTAATTAATTGGACTGTAAAAAGACACAGAATGACATATAATATACATGTATATTGAGATTGTTGCAGTTTGTGCATAGTAACAAACGGAGACAATATATTTCATAGCCTGAATGAAAAATTGAACTTGACATGAGATTAATTATATAATAAATACTTTATACTAACCAGTTGCTAGCCCTTTAGCTTTATCCAAAATAGATGATGTTTGTGTCGTTAAACATGTTAGTGCACTTTCCAATTCAAAAACCTGACTGTCACTTGTCTGATTCTCTTCGTTAGCCATGGCTGGAAACTCTAAAAAGAAGAAAGGGTGCAAATACCAAAGATTATTTTTTTAATAACTGTGTATACATACATCCATCATAAAATAATATTAGACACATAAATTATGGGGGCTGTAGGAGGGGTATCGCGAGCAGCGAGCATTTGGTCTGTTAAGTCCGAGCAGCGAGCATCCATTGTCCAGGACTCTTAAATGCGAGCAGCGAACTTTATTTATTTGCCTCTTAGAAGCAAATAGCGAGTTATTTTCTTGTACTTGTATCCGCAGGGCACCACATTCGGTCACATCACGCTGTTTTTGTTTTCACTCAACTGCAGCGACCTTCAACCCTAGACCTTCCTACAATCATTTCCGCCCTATCTCGTTATCAACCTACATGCAGACAACCCAATCGTCAAAGCCAAAGGTAATTGAAGTTGCAGTTAATATTTCAAGTTTCAGGAACTTGTAAAATAGTTAAATCTGGTTTTATGAACATCGTACAATGTGATATCAGTGGTGAAGAAAATATGTCAATTATTCATTTAGACGAGGATATGTATCATGATGTGTTACAATACTCTTAAATATAATTATAAATCACAATTCACATCGCTCCCACCAGATAGGAAATTACTTATAAATAATCTCGGAAAATGTTACCCTAGTAAAATACGACTCTTGATGATGATAATTTTGAACATGTAGTCGCAGATAATGTGGTGATGACAACAATGATGATATGGATACCAGCAATTATTACATCACCACAAGAGCAACCAGGACTGGCAGAAGAACTGGATTCCACTCTGGATGGTCAACTTCTCGTTTTGGCTGGGAGTGAGGACAAAAAGAAAGATGATTTGCATGTACGCCATGTAAATACTGACAGTATTATATCTGAGATATTTTCTTTTTTAAACATCAATGGTGAAGATATTGTGATCAATTATCCATTAAAATGAGGACACTCAATGCATGTTCTTGCATCATGATATGTCATATTCTCATTTAGGACATTCAGTATAGCCAGTTCAGAATTATGTGTTTAATTTATGACAAGTGATAATTTACATGTACATTGTATATTATGTTGACCATAATATCTTTCTTTTTTAAATGTAATAAAGAACTTGTAACAATATTAATCTTGTATTTGTCATATTTTAATTTCAAACTGATCAAGTTCAATGCCTGTTGTGTATTCCACTGAGCTTGATTGAATTTAACAGTAAATATTACTAAAGACAACACTGTGTATTCTCATCATTACAAAAACAATGACAACATTGGTGAATAAATTAAGTTTAGAATAAATTACCATAAATTCCAAAATATCCTAATATTGTAAAGGCATCTAGCTTCTCCATGTAAAATGTGAATGTCAATGTATACAAATTGATCAAAATTGGCTCAGTTTGTCTTGGCAAAAAAGAGTCACAGAATGCACCAGATTGCAGGAAATTGCATCAAATATCTAAAACATTTCCAGGGAGGCTTGCCCTCAGACCACCCTAATTAGCTTTGCGCACTGCAAGCACTTGCCTGGAAAATAATGATTTCGCGCGCTCTTAACTGGGAGCAGGGAGCATTTGCCATTTTTAAGTGGGAGCATTGTACCTTGGGGGTACCCCCTACCCCCCCATATTATAACTAAGTTATAACGGGGACACATAATTTATGATGATATATATGACACTGACTGACTATTTCATAATTCGACTCTCAGTTGAGCAGACAGTAACACAACTATTAAAGTTCTTTAGCGTTACATATTTTGTATTTTTTTCTTTTAAAAGTGTTTACCTTGGAATGCTTTACGAAAGTTTTCCCATCTTGAAAAGAGGTCACAGTCACTCAGAATGGTCTTCCCCAAAATGACGTCAGTGTGAAGGATTGTGGGAGTTTGACGTGGCATCCGCTTCAAAATTGACACGAAGCCGGTATGAGTTGACAGTGTTTATAGTCCTAATAAAACTGAAATTTTTTGATTGAACACGGACAAAGTAAGCGGTATTTAACAAGAAGAGGTTAGTAATTGATCTAAAGATTTCAGTGTACAATGATGTTGTAAATTAGTCGACTTTTTAACTTATAAAACGTTTAAAATATGACTTTAGGTTTCCTGTGTAAACTGTTTTAACTTTTATACGCAGAAAATGGTGTATGTACTACAATTAGGATTACTGTCTGTATTAATGCCTTTAGTCTGAATTTTGCAAACCAGATTAGATCCTCGACTAGGGGTTGTTTGGAGAAACTGAAAATCCAGTTTTCTTTTAACTGATTTAACCGATTTTGAACTGGATACAGAATTACAGGTGGTGCATATGTAGACAAGTACCATGTCTTCTATTGTGACGGCGGATAAACAGTATACCAGGAGCCAAAACAGCTGACGTGGTTGGCTAGTACATATGTAGCTAACTAATGTACATACCGTTTATTTTTGGGGTGATTTTGTGTTTTTCTGATACAGTGCCTATGTAAACTGGGCTAAAGGAAGTCTTGTGCTACAACAATTACAATTTTTTGTTTACTATAATTTTGTTTATTATTGTGTGACATTATAGTGAAACTTTTATTTTATTGTAGGTCAATTATGGCAACATACCAGGAGTTCATTCAGCAGAATGAAGACCGTGATGGCATTCGCCTTAGCTGGAATGTGTGGCCATCAAGTCGTTTAGAGGCCACTCGTTTAGTAGTTCCCCTCGGTGCCTTATATACACCACTGAAAGAGAGAGCAGATTTGCCCCCTATACAGTATGACCCAGTGGTGTGTACAAGACCCACCTGCAGAGCTGCGCTAAATCCCTATTGGTAATAATTCATTCTTTTTTATTTATTTATTTTTTGTTATTAAAATCCATGGTAGCAGTTGTTAATTATATTGGATTGCTATCTTGACAAGAGTGTTTCTGAAACCATTGCATGTCACCTTGGTATATACGTAATGTGAACAAAATAACCATCTTACTCCAAAGTCGCGGTGTGGTTTGTGACCTGTTTACTAAAAAAAAAACTGCTAAATGTTTTACTGTAAGTTTTATATAATCCCAATTTAAATGTCTTCTTTTTAAAGTAAAGGCAATTCATATTCTCTTTTACAGTCAAGTTGACTACAGAGCCAAAGTTTGGTCATGCAATTTTTGTCACCAAAGAAATCCTGTGAGTATGCTGTTCTGGCATTTTTTACTTGGCTTTTGCATACTCTGTTGTTTCTTACATGGTCAATTTGCACATATAAATTTATTGATACATACGACAGAAATGAATCAAGAATAATTTTTCCAACTTTCCTTGTATACCGCTTAGCTCGATAATTTAAATCGATAAACGAGAAACAAATTTTGGCAAGTAATTTTTATTCAACAAGAACAAAATAAGTGCAAGAACTGAAATTCTGAATATTTATTTACAAACTGTTGTCCCATGAGAATGATGAAAAATTTTACTTTCAGTTTCCTCCCCAATATGCAGCCATCTCTGAGCAGCACCAACCTGCTGAATTAATTCCACAATTTTCAACCATTGAGTACACACTTGCAGTAAGTACAGGGTTTGTGAAATAGGAACATAAACAACACAATTTCCAAGTAAAATACTAGTTATAAATTTAAGAACCCTAAGGGAAAATAAATGTGGTAAAAATGTTAAACTAGCTGTACAAGATGTTTTGCTTTTGAATGGAATATATGTATATTAGTATTACGAAATGCACATAGTTTACTTACAATAGAAGTTTTCTGCATTCTGCTTTTTATCTAATAAGGCTGTTATTTTTTTTTTCTCAAAAAAATACTTTATGACTACTGACAAAGTTCGCAGTTTAGCAATGTGTATATGAAATGAACAAAAGTTTAATTTGTTGTAATTAATAAATCATAATTTTGTTTAACTTGCAGAGAGCGACATGTAATCCTCCAGTTTTTCTCATTGTACTGGATACTTGTATGGATGAGGAAGATCTTCAAGCATTGAAGGAATCTCTTCAGATGTCATTGAGTTTATTACCTCCCAATGCTTTGATCGGCTTGATAACATATGGCAAAATGGTTCAAGTTCATGAACTTGGATGTGAGGGATGCTCCAAGAGTTATGTCTTCAGAGGAACTAAGGATTTGAGTGCTAAGCAGATTCAGGTATTGCATTGTGTGTCTCCATTTTTGACGCTTACAATATTTCTTAGGTCTAGATTTCCTTGCTACAAATGGTTAAATAATAATTTGCATGTTTCTTTTTTCTACATTAAGCCCTGTTTGATGATAAATAGTCAAAATTCGATCTCCCAACTGATGAAAATTATAAAGGTCCACTCTTCAGAGTCTTGGATTTGCTTCTAGCTAGTATGCCTTGTTGCACTTTGTTAATGCATTTTAATCTAATGTTTGTAGGAAATGCTTGGCATAGGTAGAGGTGCTGCCCAACAGCAAAGAGGACCTGCAGGTGCTCAAGGACACCCACAGCAACATCAACTCCCTTCTAACAGGTTAAGACACGATTATTTCTGTAAAGTAATTGTAACACCAATATAATAGTGCAATAATGTGTGACTTTGTTGCATGCATACGTTGCACTTTTGAAATGATGCGGTTGTATATAATTATTAGGAGTTATAAGCAACTATTGGCATTATCACATAAGGTTTTAAGCATGCCTTGGCTGAAATATTTGTGATTAACACAAATTTCATTTATAAATGACAAGTGCTTTAAGTATGAATGTAATAGTGCAAACAAAACAAATACCAGCAATATAGTGAAACAAAACTAAGCACTATAGATTTAGTTTACTTGATCTCTGTTTATTACCTTATCCAAAATATTGATTTCTACCTACCTCCAGATTTCTCCAGCCTGTTCATAAATGTGACATGAATTTGACTGATTTACTGGGTGAGCTCCAGCGAGATCCATGGCCTGTTGCCCAGGGAAGACGTCCTCTGAGGTCTACAGGTGTGGCCCTATCCATTGCTGTGGGCTTGCTCGAATGTACCTATCCAAATACTGGTGCCAGAATTATGTTATTCTGTGGAGGTCCATGTTCTCAAGGACCTGGCATGGTAGTTGGTGATGAACTCAAGAACCCAATTAGGTCTCACCATGACATTGAGAAAGATAACTGTAAATTCATGAAGAAAGCTATGAAGGTATCATATTTTTATTAAGACCTTTCGTGGATTGTATTATGTGAACCTAGGTGTATAAACTTTATAACTGCATTGTGCAATTTTTTTAAGAACTGTTAATTTTCATATTTATGCACTTTCATGATTGATATTGTGCACTTTTATCTAACTATTTTAAACATTTATTCTATCAACACCATAGTTTGATCAACATTCTATCACTGATTTCATGCACATGTACATACTTTGTAGCATTATGAAGGCTTAGCAATGCGTGCAGCCAATAATGGACACATCGTGGACATCTACTCCTGTGCATTGGATCAAACTGGTTTGTTAGAAATGAAGTATGCTTCCAACTGTACTGGGTGAGTTGCTACTTTTATGATATATACAGGACAGTTTTGCTTCCTTTCCATACAGTTCAGCATTAGTCATGTGCTGGCTCCAGTGAATATTTGGGCATTTCCTCAGAAGTCTAGTATAACATCCATCTAGCTTGCTTTCCAATTCTGGTGTTATTATCCACGTGTCAGATCCGTACATGATAATGGATTCCACTGTTGTCTTGAATATGTCTAATTTTGTCCTACGATCTAGTTTTGATTTCCAGATAATATCCATTTTATTGCAGGCATTCCATGCCATGCCTATTTTCTTCTTTATTTCATGAGCACTATCTCTTACAAGTGATCCTAGGGACTGGTAGTTGATAACCTCCTTTAGGGAATTTCCACTTAGAGTTTTGATTTCTATCTTATCAGTGATGTTAACAGTCAGATACTCGGTTTTCTTCACATTTAGTTTTAGACCAACACTAGCTTCCACCATACCTCTCCACATTTGTTAGTAGTTCTTGTCCATCTTTTTGGTTGTTACTACATAGACCAATATCATCCGCAAAATCAAGGTCACTTATGGCTTCCTTTTGGTATCTTGAGCTCTGGCGTTCTTTTAGTGTAAAGCCTAAACGTTCTTAGTCTTTGGTTGCTCTTCTCATAATATAGTCCAGTATGATGATAAACAAGAAGGGGGCCAGTGTGTCACCTTGTAATACCCCTGCTTTAATTTTAAAGGGCTCTGTATTTCCATCAGGTGTTAGAACTATCGCTTCTGTGTTGTCATACATGATTTTGATACCATTGACCATTTTCTCTGGGATTCCATAGGCTTCTAAATGTTATATAATGTTATTAAAAATTCAAGAAATGTCAATGAATTAATTTTGTTGTAGAGGTCACATGGTTATGGGAGATTCTTTCAACACATCTCTTTTCAAACAGACATTTCAGAGAGTATTTTCCAAAGATGTAAAGGGTGAATTTAAAATGGCATTTGGAGCAAATGTCGAAGTAAAGGTAACAGGAAGACTATTCTGTTTTTGTAGAACTATGATTTGATAACTGAGTTGGTCAGTTTTTAGTATCTGAACTGTTTATCATCTTCATGTGACTTAATGTAACATTAAAGCAGTAGTATGCCTCACAAAATCTATGTATCTTTGTTATTGTCAGATTATTAGTAATAAACTATTTCCACTAATAAATAGTTGTTTCTTTGTGAATACATCTGTAGACATCCAGAGAATTGAAAGTATGTGGGGCTATTGGTCCGTGTATATCAACTAACACAAAAGGTCCCAGTGTGTCTGACCAGGAAATGGGAATTGGTGGTACATGTCAGTGGAAAATATGTGGTGTTTATCCCAATACAACTTTGGGAGTCTTCTTCGAAGTGGTGAACCAGGTGTGTACTTTCTCTCAGTGGATTTTCTTCTTTGTTGTTGTGCCTTTTAACATTAAACACAATTATTCCATTTCTGATTTCAGTTAATAGCCTGTAAAGATTCTAAGAATGTTGGAACAGTATATCGTATGTTTTCATGAATTTTGTAGCAACTATTTTTATGCTCTAGCATTATAACAATAAAATTAT
This sequence comes from Phoronis ovalis, assembly GCA_028565635.1. Classification (NCBI taxonomy): domain Eukaryota; kingdom Metazoa; phylum Phoronida; family Phoronidae; genus Phoronis; species Phoronis ovalis. The sequence continues at coordinate 11,394 of JAOXYB010028556.1, forward strand.
TTTCTACTTGTACAGCATAATGCGCCAATTCCACAAGGAGGTCGAGGATATGTCCAGTTTATTACTCAGTATCAACATTCAAGTGGCCAAAGGAGGATACGAGTTACAACAATCGCTAGAAAGTAAGTTAATAAATTTTATATTAATACTTTATAAATTTCCTGTAGCTTTGGTATACTAAATTTATTATAGCTGTAATTTTTGGAATCTGTTTCTTTCACAAGTTATAAAATGTTCTGTTAGCAAACCAAAGGTCAACAAGGTTGTATAAGTAGATTAAAATAATCATAGGGTCAGTAGTTATCATGAGTCTATGATTTACAACATACAGTTTTCTACTTTCAGTTGGGCTGATGCGTCTGTGAACACTCAACACATAGCAGCAGGTTTTGATCAAGAAGCCTCTGCAGTTCTTCAAGCCAGACTGGCTGTGTTTAGAGCGGAATCAGATGATGGACCTGATGTCCTCAGATGGTTGGACAGAATGCTTATTAGACTGGTGAGCCTGACAAATACATGTGTAAAAATGTAGCATTTGTTTTAAAAACTGATTATGCAGTTGTAGCTTACTTAAGAACTAGTTTAGTTATACTTTTGCTTATACTCTGTTGGTTTAAAACTTTTCTAAAGGGAGTTGTGGATGTTTCCTAATTGCAGTTGACAGTCAACATTGTCACAGCTGTAAAAGTATTTGATTTGTTAAGTGAATTTTGATATATTTTTTTATTTCAGTGCCAAAAATTTGGAGAGTATGTCAAAGATGATCCCAATTCCTTCCGATTTTCTGAACAATTCTCCTTGTACCCACAGTTCATGTTCCACTTGCGCAGATCACAGTTCTTACAAGTCTTCAATAACAGCCCAGATGAAACAACATACTATAGGTATTAACAAAACTGTTGTATGCCACTTACGTTCCTCACTGCTGTTTGACGAAGAAAATCAAATATTACACAAACTTGATCAAAAGAAGCAAACTATCTACTCTTATCTTTTTACAAATTATGTACATGTGGTTTATTTCTTTTCAGACATGTTTTAACACGTGAAGACTTGACACAATCCTTAATTATGATCCAACCCATTTTATATGCTTACTCATTCAGTGGGCCACCAGAACCTGTGTTACTAGATACAAGCAGTATAACTCCAGATAGAATTCTGCTTATGGATACATTTTTCCAGATTTTAATCTATCATGGAAAGGTGAGTTTATGTATTAAACCTATTACAAAATTGATGTGCCTGGTCATGACTACTTGTATTTGTAAACAGATTGCTGACAATCATTAGACATACCAGTAAGATGGTGAAAAACTGCTTTTGTCAATGTTGTATGCCTACATGTATTGTTATTTCAGTTAATATCTATTTGAATATGCAGTGTATAATGACATATGGTAAACTGCCTGCTTAATACTGGGAGATGTACTTATTGCCTGCAATTAATTACAATTTTTGTGTGTGTTTTAGACAATAGATGAATGGAGGAAAGCAGGCTATCATGATTTACCTGAATATGAAAACTTCAAGCAGTTATTACAGGCACCTGTAGATGATGCTCAAGACATTTTACAAACACGCTTCCCAATGCCAAGATATATAGACACAGAATATGATGGCTCACAGGTATAGTTATTGCAAGTTGGGTAATGCTCTATTATAGATAAAAGTAGGGAAAATGAGTAGTTCTTTTTCTAGTAAAATGGTTATTCGGGCATCATAACAAAAGTATATACATAAAATGTGTTTTGTTTTATAACAAAACAGTATCTTCATTGTTTTAGTACCAGTCTTTTAGTATAATAAACATAGTATATTTCTATTTGGGATTCAACAACATTACGATACGTATACTTAGTTTCTGCTATACTTAAAATAATGACTGTGTTGTTGTATTTTCAGGCCAGGTTCTTGTATTCAAAAGTCAATCCCTCAACAACACATAATAACATGTATGCGTATGGACAGGTAAGCAGTTAAAACCAGTTAAAACCAGTTGCTAGATAACTCAGCTCTACTAATAGTTTTAAAACTCTAATAACTTGCACATGGACTATTAAATAGTTTGTAGGTCATCAAGTTTTAAACTTATGGGGCCGGTTTCATATGTCTCGATTTTCCTAAGGTTTTGATAACCTTAGGTTACATAAGGTTAAATTCGAGACATAAGAAATCGGCCCCTGGTGTTCTAAACTCCAATGATTTGGTTTTAAACATTAGACATAATCACAAAACTTCACCTATTTTACATATTTATTTTCAAATAGCATGCGTTATCAGTCAGATAGTTCCTGGATAATATACAACTATTTAAATTTATAATATATTAACATTGTTGCTTTTATAATTAACAATAGCAAGGTGCAGCAGTGAAGTTGTTTGACAATTTGTCCTGCTTATGCATGTGCACATACTTTTATATAACAACATATCATTAACCAATGTTTTGCAATTTTGTATACTTAGACAATAATTGGTGGGGCTACACCTGAGCAAACGGTTTGTTTCATCAAACTTAGCATCATGATTACTGTATGGGTGAAGGTTTAGTGTTTGCTTGATTAAGGGAGTGGTTTTACCTTTGTGTAGTGCTGGGAAAAACTTGGTTTAATCCTTTATGAATCGGTATGTTTAAGTAAACTTACCATATACAATATGCTAGGAGCATGGGCAGATTTTTGTTTCTTTAATGAAAGCTTATTTCTTAAATATCAAATACAAATTTTACATGTTATACGCATGGTGTTATATTTGGTGCAGTGGCTATTAGGTGGTGGATTTAATTTCTTATATTGTGGCACAGGTACAAAACGTTCATCTCAAAGTAAAATTTGTATGTATCTGTTGCAGGAGGGAGGTGGATTCGTGCTTACAGATGATGTCAGTCTACAAGTCTTTATGGATCACTTGAAAAAGCTGGCTGTAGCTCAGTCATCATAGTACAAGATGCAGCAATAGGAGGAAATTGTTCAGTGCTATCCATCTGTATTGTACTGTACTAAGACTATGGAAAATTCTGCAATCAGTGACATGCTGCACATGTGAGAAGACTTTAACACCCTTTATGAGTTTGGTGTCAAAGGAACTGAACAAAATACATAATTTGTGATTGTTATATCACGGCAGCTATGAAGTGCACGAAGAAACAATGTTTATCTTGGTTTACACTATACCCATGCATAGCTTTACGAATTACTTCAGTTGTCAACACGAAACGACTGAAACTAAATGTATAATCTGTGATCTATAAATCTTCAATGTTTAGGTAATCTGTATCGGCCTAGTTATTCGAAACACCGTTTTGTCAACATATCCTCTTGAGATTGACATGTTTGTCTATAAGGCTCTTTAGAGATTGTATTAATTTATTCAGTGCAATGTGTAGTGAAGTAAAGAAATACACAGTAAAATTCATTATTACTCAATACACAGCCTTTCAGTTTGTATTTGTAACTTGTTTAATATCTGTTATATACATTTTACAAGCTATAACTATCACAGAAAATGAGTGGCGCACAAAATTAACAGAGGTGACCGCTCTGAGTAAACCATAGACCTTTAGTTCGCACTTGTTTCTGATATATATGCTCCACAAAGTTTTATTGAAACGGGTGTAGACCTATAATTTTTGGCTTCTGTATAGTTACTTATGAATATCTAGTTACATACCATTTGAAGGTCTAATAGACTTGCTCAAGTCCTTGTGAACATAAAAAAAAAAAAAAAAAAAAATTGTTTAATTCAATTTTTTATGTCTTTTACATCAGTATTTTTAATTATCTCGAAATTTTTTTTTTTTTTTTTACTATCATATATATGTTG
>JAOXYB010028567.1:0-15217 GCA_028565635.1 Phoronis ovalis
GCCAGAAGTACAAAAAAAGAAATAATCGCCCCCTCTCTAATAATCGCCCCCCTCTAATAATCGCCCCCCCTAAAAACATTTATTTTAAATAATCGCCCAGGGCGATTATTAAAGAAAATACGGTATATATATATATACACATTATGATTTAAGACATGACATAGACAAAATGATAACACGATTCGGCCAAATGCTCCAACGAAATGTGGAACTTCAAAAGCATTATTTATAATTGACGCTAACGGCTTAGATACCATGTTCTCATTTTTACTGCATTACAGTGTGTACAAATACATGCACATGCACAAATAAAGGCGCCAAGTTTAACATTTCATAAAAGTTTGGCTTTTCAAAAGATACTATCCAAATTTGAAACTAGGATATACATGTATATAAAACTTAGAGTTTTATATATCCTAGACATTATTAAACTTGCTCAGAGTACTTGACTTGTATTGTTTGCAGTTTTTATGAATTATAGCATTTTTGAGATAAGCATTAACAAATTTAATAATTTAATAACATGTCATAAAAGTTTGGTTTTTCAAATGGTACTATTCAAATTTGAAACAGATAAAAATAAAGGTAATTCCTATATGACATTATTACACTTTCTCAAGAGTACTTGTGTTGTTTTGCAGGTTTTGTGAATTATGGTATTTTTGAGATAAGCATTACTGTAGGTTTCCGAGTTAGGCTCTGTCGATAAAGTACTAAATATACTGGTTTGTGACGGTTACTCAGATTTTTCTGACGTCATTTTACCTCATCACAAACCAGTATTTTATATATGCGGAAGAGCATAACTTTATTTGAGTAACACAATTTAAAACTTAATGCATTTATTTCCGGGCACGCACGCGAACTTGATCAAAACGGCGGCCCCTGTTGTCAGCTTATAATATCTTTCAAGTTCGCTTCGGGTTGTTTTTTATGAACACTGTATTCGCATTGATTAGATTTGTAAGTAGTTACACTTTCACGAGTTCTAATGTCTTACTGGTTACAAGCAGTTATATGAGAAATTAAAATTAATACGGGTACGTTTTATTGAAAACTGATATTAACCTACTCTGGGTATATATAATAAACTACAATAATAAATTTAAGAATCATAAAGAATTTTTGCCATACCTTAGGAAAAACAGAAGCCCTACTGCACACCTAATTTATCAAAGTTAAAAGGGAACAACTTCTTAATTTCTTAAAATTCTGACGAAAAATTTACAGTTTAGTGAATACAGCTTTTTGCACAAGCGTTAAATTTATCTTCATGATAAAATAAAGTTTCTGAAAAGATTTTAACATTATTTGTTAGAAATGCATAACAAATGTTTGACACTTATTTTAAAATTTATATTAGGTTTCAATGTCGTTTTCGATTTGGAATGGGTGTTTGCAGTAAATTTTGCTTTTGCTAAAGTTATATAATATCTATCCATCTGTCTTATAGCATATGTACGTTGTTCTCCGCAGCTCTTCGTGGATTCTTAGACTTCAATTACTACGCAATAGTTTAGCGAACGTGTGTTTAGTTGTTAGTCAGTACCATAAATGGAAACTAGGAGAATTATGATAGTTTTATAAAACTTAAAAAAGCATTTTGTCGTACATGTAGCTCTAAAGGTTGTTTATGATGAAGCCGTTACGTAATAGAGCGATTGGACATTTTAGGTTGTTGTAAGTGCGCCTTACACATTCGCTATCAAATTGTACTTATTGTAGATCAAGGAAGCAAACATGTTCGTGAAGGCAGTTATAGTCGTCTGTGTGTTAGTGATCACCCTACAGGACAAAGTACACGGAGGAACTGGGAGAAAAGAAGGTAAGTATTATCAAGCGCAACAGCCTATATAAACGGATTAATTGTGTCTAACAGCATAAGATGGAAAAGTGCTACAGTGTTACCCGACACGCCACTTGCCAGGTCGTCACTCGTAAACAAAATAGTTTTTAATTCTCAAATTAAAGTCAAATGTAGACTAGGTACATAATTTTCTTAATTTGTGACTGGAACAATATTTCATTAGAATGTCAGGCAAGATATAATATGAAGAAAATTATTACTACTGAACTGGTTGTACATAATTAATTATGTTCTTGTACCATTAGCTGTACTACTGACTCAGATTGAAGGAGCAAATAATGAAAAGTTTAAAGAACATTTGAAAAGGGAAACTGAAGATGCTAACACTGAACGGGCTCTGTCACGAGGTAAAAAATGTAAGGGAAAAGGAAGAATATATGCAGGTAAGACTACCAGTTCCATCATGCACTTTTATAGGTTCTCATAACGCCTATTTGCCAAATCTTATCTTGACGAAACAGTAGAACTGGCTGGTTTGCTGATTGAACATTTGGTAGGAAGTAAATATCTGTGGTATAGCCGGTTTAATATTACTAGACATGGACACTGGAATTCTCGAGGGTATGATCCTCATAATGGCCACATAATGTTAGTGTCTGGGTTAAATGCTAGGGAAATATTGATGTCTGGGTTAAACGCTAGGAACCGCCACCGAGAAGGCACGGACCGTACGATCTTGAAAGTAAAATATGCTGTATAAGTGACAACGTGAGTAATCGCCGCTACCTGATGCCGTTACATCCCGATCGAGGTGCGCCCCTAAATGTAAGTGCTGATGAGAAACATCGATCGAGTCCTTTTGTTTATATATTCATATATATCATAGTACAGTGTATGAATATAAACTTCCGTTTTTAAATTGTAGTAGAAACTGTCAATGCTGTGCTGGAAGATCTTGTTTTTCGTATACGCACCTGTACTTGCACCTGCACCTGTACCTACACCTACATCTATACTTGCACCTATACCTGTACCTGCACCTACACCTGCACCTACGCCTACACCTACACCTGCACCTTTACATACACCTGCACCTACACCATCACTCCCTCTGTTGAAAATATTGGTCTTACTATGTGTCTTAATTGTCTGTTTCGGCCATGAAGTCATCGATCGCTTAATATGGTGTTTTAAACAACTATCTCTTTTTTTATATATTGCAATCATTCACACGCTATATAGATTCAAAGGGTACCCCTCACAACATAGAGAGGGATTGGTGCTTTGACTCAAATGAAACCATATGGGTGTCGATAATGGCGATCCCTGGTGGAACCTTGTTCGCTACTATGTAATAAAATAAAAGGTCTTTGGGGGTTCCCCAAGGCACTTTTAAAAATTGTGATGGCGACCCTAGTGGATGGCCTCTCGCCGCTCTTTTATATTGATGAACTGTCCTTTTCTGACTACTATATATCTTCCGGCTGATATTAAAGTATAAAACTATTTTCTACATGAGAAAGGACTACAAAGTGGTAACAAAAAACACTCCAATGAAAAGTAAATCAATTTAATGAGAACAAAAAGCACAATATACAAATGGCACATGCAAATTAATGCTCCATTGTAAGTATAAAAATAGAAATACCTAGTCTACCTGTACTAATGAAACTAATACCAAATACACATGTATTTATACATTATTTATGTATTATTACAAGTTTAACTATACATTTTACATATAACAAACAATTGAAACAGGGTAACACTAAACTAGACTGACTATTCAAGCTTTTCACAATATGAATTGTACATACAAGGTAGCAAAACTACTTTGATATTTACAATATATACAAAGTATTAGAAGGCTTATAGACAAGTGTTGCGGGCAAAATACTCCTTGATCTATGCGTTTTAATTCCATTAAGTTTTTTTTACGACCAATGTTTCATAAGAATTATCAGTAGGTTGTTGTGGAGAGCCTTGTGTAGATTCATACACTGAAGCCTCTGTTAGTTCTTTTACAGAGGGCAGAGGTCGCTGAGCAAGTTTTTGGGACAGCCCTTGAGTAACTGAATTTTTTTGACATATTGTTTTAGAAACAGTCTTCAAAGTATCCTCCCCCTTGACTGACGCACTTTGTTCTGTCATTAATTCATCTAGTTCAATATAGTCATGCACAGTTAGATCGTGCTTTGGTATTCGTGATATGTTTAACTTACTGGGGACAAATGATACAAGTAGATTGTGGGAATGAGCATAACCTGACGCTTGTGATGTTTTTGCATGTTTGCTAGTAGCATTGATGTTTGTATTTCCATACAGGTGTTCTTCTGTTTCGATTGGCTCTGTAACCTCAGTGAGATTGTCTCCAGAATCAATTGCATCAAACGCTGGATTTTCATGTTGAGCATGTTGGTAGTTAGTAATACCTTCGTCATATCTTTTAGTACGTTTAGAATACTTTTGCCGCGCATAAAGAACACTTATGGTTATGGCAAAAACACAAGCGACGGCAAGAGTTATGCCAAGACCAATAACAGGGGCATAAACGGAAACGTTTGCCTCCTGTGTGGGAGATAATTGAACTGGCTGGGTATTTACAGCTGAGGAAGTGCTTGTTTGTGGCTGTGTCGTCGGTCCTAGTGATGGTTGTGTTAATATGTCTGACAAGGTCATAATTATGGAAGTTGTATTTTGAATGTTTCTAGCTGTACACGTGTAAACAGTATTTCTATCTATGCTATCAGATACAATTATTGTGCCATTATTGGAGAAAGTATTGCTGTTGATGGGTGATGGAAATGTTGTTAACACTTCACCAGATTGCCATGTTATGGATGGGACTGGGTCCCCTGATGAATAGCACGTAAGACTGTAACTCTTTTTAGCGGTATTGTAATCATAAGTAATGTAAGGTGTTGTTGGAGGAGTACATCTTAATTTAGTAATGTTTGATTTTACAAGAAGACTTTTGAATGGAGTTTCACATTCTAAATATGATGCTTTGAGACTCAGGAAGTTATCTGCAATAAAATTATTCTTAATTTCAGATAATTGACAGTTGCAGTGAAAGGGATTGTGAAGGTAATTAATTTGTCGATCAGTGTAATAAGAAATCTGCTGCATCTTTGCTGAGAGAGTTTTAAGATGATTCCACAGTAAACTGATTTCACTTGGTGCATGTATTTGTTGAAACTCAAGACCAGTGAGATATTCAATGTCATTGTTTTGTAGGTTTAACTTAAGTTTGCCTTGTTGAGGACGAAAATATATGAACAGGAAATCACTAGATAAGCTTTTAATTCTGTTGAAGCTGAAATCAATATGTTTTTCAGAATAAACAATCTGGTTAGTTGCAAACGTCAGATTAAGTGTATATGAGGTAAGTTCTGATATTCTGTTGTGCGACATGTCAAGGCTTTCAAGGTTCTCAAGTTGATAAAACGCATTGCGTGCTACATTTTGGATGCTGTTATAACTTAAAGTTAACACTGCTAATTGTGGTAAGTTTCTAAAGAAATTAAATTTAATTTCTGATATGTTGTTATAATCCAAATACAGGTGTGTTATGTTTGGCAATGCAGGAAAGTAGTTGTCCTGAATGAAACTGATCTGGTTGCGCCTGATTTCTAAACTCTGTAAAGCGTACATATAGTGGAAACCAGCGCTTGATAATTATGTTATGTAGTTGTAGTTTAAGTAAATATTTCGCAAGTTGGTAAGTACACTGAATGCATTGTCAGCTATTTCATTTATAGAATTATAACTTAAACTTAGATCATATAAATTACTTAAGCCTGTAAAGGCATCCTGTTGGATGGTATGAATCTGATTATTAGAAGCATAAAGGTAGCGTAGGTTTGTCAACTCTGTGAAAATATTGCTTCCTAAGCTGGTTATTCTGTTGTTCTGTAGACTAAGGTTATAAAGTGCTGTCAGTCCGGTGAATTCTGATACACTGATTGATGATATGTTGTTGTCATTGAGATAAAGATACCGCAACCTTTGTAACCCTCTAAAAGTGTTACTCAAAATGTGTTGTATTTTGTTATTATTAAGATATAGGTACTGTAGGTTCCCCATACCATCGAAAACATTGCTTCCTAAGCTGGTTATTCCATTGTTCTGTAGTCCTAGCAAGTAAAGTGCTGTCAGCCCGGTGAATCCTGATACACTGATTGATGATATGTTGTTGTCATTGAGATAAAGACCCCACAACCTTTGTAACCCTCTAAAAGTGTTACTCAAAATGTGTTGTATTTTGTTATTATTCAGATTTAGGGACTGTAGGTTCGCCATACCATCGAAAACATTGCTTCCTAAGCTGGTTATTCTATTGTTCTGTAGTTGTAGTCGGTAAAGTGATGTCAGCCCGGTGAATCCTGATACACTGATTGCCGATATGTTGTTGTCATTGAGATGAAGCAACTCCAAACTTTGTAACACTCTAAAAGTGTTATTCAAAATGTGTTGAATCTTGTTATTATTCAGAAATAGGAAACGTAGGCCAGTCATACCATCGAAAACATTGCTTTCTAAGCTGGTTATTCTATTATTCTGTAGTTCTAGCCAAAAAAGTGATGTCAGTCCGGTGAATCCTGATACACTGATTGCCGATATGTTGTTGTCTTGGAGATAAAGATTCTGCAAGCTATGTAATCCTCTAAAACTGTTACTCAAAATGTGTTGTATTCTGTTATTATTCAGTAATAGGAAACGTAGGCCAGTCATACCATCAAAAACATTGCTTCCTAAGCTGGTTATTCTATTATTCCGTAGTTCTAGCAAGTAAAGTGATGTCAGTCCGGTGAATCCTGATACACTGATTGCCGATATGTTGTTGTCTTGGAGATAAAGACGCTGCAAGCTATGTAATCCTCTAAAACTGTTACTCAAAACTTGTTGTATTCTGTTATTATTCAGATATAGTCTAAATATCTGCGACATCGTACATGGAGTGGTGTTGAAAGCTGCATTTTCTATGTTGGTCACTGGTGGTTGACAGGAACTAAAGTCAAATTTATTTGAAAGTTCCGCATTTTGGCATGAACTGAAGTTTTGCATAAATCTGCTGGAGATGATTCCATTTTCAGGACAGGTGTAATATGCTGAACAAACATTACATTTAAGGACCCAAGTTAACAAGATAATGATCCATAATGTATTCATTCTCCTGGAAATAAAAACACTTTCAATTTGTAGAATAAAACCAGAACATTTGTATTCAGCGAGAAATGAATAAAACTACGTTCGGCTACGACGACTAATATCTATCGAATTCTTAAATAGCCGTCGGATATTCGATGGCGCTACGATCGTAGCGGTCATAGATGTGACATGAATTCGACAAAGATCATTATTTTGCGCCGCAATAAGCTAAGGGGCTCCGTTGGCTTCGTCGGCTACACCAGAGTAGCCGCAGTAAGTGGCTACGTCCTGCTACGTTAATATTCGTGAATATCCGTCAATGTAATGCTATACTTTTTTGTTAGGATTGAAGCAGGATGCATGTAATTTGAAATGAAAAAGTTAGTATTTAGTATGGGGTGACAAATATTTTACAAATCAGTACTAACTCTGGTGCTGGTAGCTGATCCGGGTATATTAATTTTTTTGCCGAAACAAAAATCTGTTTGCTTTCAACTAGGATATATAAAACTCTAAGAGTTATATATATCCTAGCTTTCAAGAAGGTAACAATTTACATTCTACTAAGATAAGATTAACAAATTAAAACTAAATAGTTAAATTAACGTAAAATACATTGAATGAGGTATTTTAAACCCACGCATGATTCCATGTGCCAATGAAATTATCCGTCAGTATAATATTATAAAGTATGAAGTAAAGTGCAATGTAATTTGAGGAAAATTAATATTTATGCCGCAACTGGTGAAAATTTCATAAATCATTACTAATGCACGGCCGGCTTAGCCTTAAGTACACTAATCCATATATCCTGGTATATATATATTAACCGTAGCCTATAACTCTATCACTCATGGACTAATTCAGCGTAGCTGCATTAAATATTCGTCAATCTAATGTTATAAATAATTTTAAGATACAATAAATGCAATATAATATTCGTTTAATAAATAGTTTCATTATCTGTAATTATCCCCGTAGGCACATTACATAATAACATGACCTGTGACTCAGTCAATTAACAGCGACGAAAAGCTGTCATGTTTTAAAACTATAATTTATATTCTACTAAAAAATAATGAAAAAAAATGTCAAACTAACATAAAATGCATTGATTACAGCAAGATATGTAGTTACTTGGCAATATATGTTTTTGTAAAGCCATAAACATCGTCAGAGTTGTGATTGATGGATCTGGCCTGGTGATCGGCAACGCTTTTAAAATTTTTTTTTTTTAGTTAACAGTTGACAAATCAAAAATGGTTACAGTGTGATAAAAATTACCAACACAAAACACTTATAAAATCTTGTTATTAATTAATTTTGGGTATATTTTTTAAAGTTCAATCTTGACGTTTGACCAAGTCTCCATATGCATGAGATAAAAATAAAATCACAAGGAAATAAAAACACTTTGATGTTACACTCTTAAAATGGATGTTAAACGTGTTTATAGCAAACCAAAAGTTAATCCCCCAAATGCTTACGGAAAAGAACCAAAACAGCGTGAGTATTATAAGTGGACCATAACATGCTCTCTAGTAGCCTGACATAATTCAATAGAAATCAAATATACATCACAATGCGAGCTTTATAGAACAGGATTGCGAATAAAATATAAAAATATTAAATAATTTACATTATGCAAACCAGGTCACCTATTAAAATAAGTATTTTTTGGAACGGAATCCAATGCCAGGTAATTTACAAAGTAACAGAAAGTATTACTAAACAATACTTACATTTATTTTTTGGCATTACAATCTTGTGCACATAACTGATATGTTTCCCACCCTGACCGTGAGAACACCCTAGTACTGGTGTATCCAACACGTTTTTATGCAATTTTTAATCCGGGAATAATAATAATAATACAAAATGTATGAGCCCGTAAACATGTTTATTTTTAACTCATATCTAAATGTCAACTTAAATTCTTGCCCCTTTAAAACTTGCGATTAAATTTGAAAACTCTTTCACGACTCCTCGACACGTATACTTATGAATATCATATACAAGTTACACATGTTGATAGAAGTACTTTGTAGTGGTATTCTTGTGGAACCATATAATATATTGGACTCTAAATTAAGACCGATGGTATTTTAAAATCGGTCGTTAAATTTGGTTAACGCAAGTAACTCAGTTTATTTCCAGGTCGATTTTTTCATAATTCATTTCATTTTTAAATATGAGTATTTGTGCAACAAACGAAAAAAACATTTTTGAAGTTAAAACCTTAAAAGTTAAAGAGATTTTGAATTTACAAAACAGTCATTTCCTTGTAAATATTCCAAAACCTTAATGAAAATATAAATATCATAATCTGCAAGATATTTCTACTGTAAGTACTTGTTGCGAATTTATTAAACAGATTAAGATATAGATAATAATGTACAGACATTATTATAGCATTCATGTGCTCGAGATATATATATATACTTATATTACAGTTCACGTCTATCTATATTGTATATAATAATAGCAGATTCCCTCCTCAGGACTATCTATATTATATATAGCGGCCACGTTGCGGTTACTGCAAAAACAGCAACCAGAAATACCTGGGACAGTATACCGTGTACAGGTAGCACAAAATATTAAACCAAATAGGACAAACTTAAAGCCTGACCAATTTGTATATTTGTTGAGAATGAAATAAACAGGACAATTAACTTTCTTGAGAAACAGTGTATATGTAAAGTACTAAGAATAATTTGATTTTTTACCGTTTTGTGCACAGCAACTACATGCTGTATGATCGCGACCTTAAGGCAATTGAAAATAATACAGTGGGTAACGTGGATTAATATCTACTATAAATTAGAATCATAAAAACAGGCCACGTATTAAAATTATTAAAGCGTTTACAAGGAAATAAGCTTACTTTAAAGGTTAAGGGTTAGGTCCCGGATTTCAGATTATGAGTAAAGGAATATAAACTTATTGCATTGATAAAGTAATTCAATAAAAATGATTTACATCTTTATTTTCAAGATATATTTTTAGCACAATGGTTATCTTTGATATAAATAAAAGGATCAATTTTTCATTCCACACCCGGGATGTGTGAATTTCGTAAAATGTTTCCATCAGTTATAAAACTCGACAGGCTGTATACGCGATAGTCGTTTGCTTAAAGCATTACAAAGAATACAATATGATTATATTGGTCTAGTCACCTAAACATCCCTTTAAGACACGTACGTTAAAATCTCAGGGTTGGGATGAATATTCATTCAATTTTAAATGGGCACGTGGCATTCGCTTACCTTTAGAATTAATTAGTCAATTTCTACGAAATTTTCTTAATATTATAAAAAAGATTATTTTTTCCGCAAGCGATCAGCATCCTGGTCGAGATCACTCAGCATATCGAGTCCCCGGAATACTGACTCCGAATAATATATTGTTTCTGTTATAAATTATCGTTAATTTTAATTATTATTGTAATATTGCCGTTAAATTTCAAAGTAATAAAAATTGATTTTTTCACATTTTCGCATAAAAATAAAAAATAATAGTGTGGGAGGGAATGTGAGAATATAGCTTTTCAACAGTTTTAATATACAAATTATGTACATCAATTAATATACTTGCAATTGAAAATAGAATATTGTCTACGTGTTTTAAAAGTGATAAAATCCGTTTAACGTAATCTACGAAGATTCAACGTAAGTTGGGTCACGTTAAAGATTAGCTCGCTCAGTTCGTTACGTCATCGGATCTGACTTAGCTAGCACAGCCAATAAATAAATATAAATTATTATGTTAGTTAAGCTTGAGATAAGGTTACCAAGTACTATTCTATTAATTTCGTGGTCGCACGGACGATCACAATTTTGACTATAGCAATGCCTAAAATGTAAGTATACCTATGTTTCGTAATTCAAAAGAAAATTGAGAAAAGTTCATAAAACTTACAAGGTTGGTTGAATGCATATGCAGATTCTTTGACAAACCACAAACAATTGACACGAGATCAAAAGTATCCGTCTGTCACAACAGCAGGGCTAATGCAAAGTAGTGTTACCAGTGATCTGCTGTTTTCAAGGAAATAAGATCGAGTTTATGCTTTCTTTTATAGCGCTTTGTTATCATTTCCAGGTCACATGCTCATGTGTACACAAAATCGTTTTCATTTGGTACAAAGTTTCATTGCTTTTAGATGCGTATGTTGCCAAGTTATGCTTTATTTGTACCTTTTCTTTAAACAAATTTTCTGACACTAGCAAGCAAAACATTATTCTTCTACACAAAGTGTTTGTTGCTTGAGATACTTTTCTGGTAATCAACAGTTAAACTTAAATAATGAATGTTACCCCTTAAATTTGTTTGATGCATAAGTAAGCTCTTCTAGTTTGTGTTAAAGAGTTGCTACCTCCTATCATAATAAGTACATGTCCCAGTCAATTTGACCTGCATTCAGTAAATCAGTAAGCTACGTATTCTTCAATATGTGCTTCTAATACAGTAATATGTGCTTCTAATACAGTAATATGTGCTTCTAATACAGTAATATGTGCTTCTAATACAGTAATATGTGTAAGCAGGTTGTAAAGAATAGTAATTACCATATAAGTGCTATAAGGATTATTTTTTCTTTTGAGTTTTCTGTTGGAAGATTTAAGCCGCTGAGGAATTACGTTGCAGAAGACATATGTTCTAACGTCATTTCATAAAAAAAGTGTAAAGGCTAGGAAAGTTAAAAAGGAACATTGTAAGCAGCTGATTTAACGTTACACATCTAGACATTTCAGAATTCATGTTTACATGGTTAAATTTTACTTATGCTAACTACTTTTCATTGCATAATGAGTAATTTTAGCCAAACTTTAGAAAAACAAATTTCTTCATAACCACCTACATCAAAATGAACATGGATGAAATAGAGGGCAAATAAAAATAAGCATATTTCAGAAATATATTCCAAGTTTTTCATTACAGCTTTCTCCGGGTGACTGCACAGGTATATTACTAAATCCATCAAAATCTTGAAAAAGCTGTTCTGTCATGTAAATGTCCGCCCTATTGTTTAACATATGTGACGTATATGCAGTGAACATGCTGCTCAAATCATCAGTTTAAAGTCCATTAATATAACCACGCTACATAGCTTAACGTTATATACTAACAATTGATATGTTAAGAAATTAAATCGAAGGAATACAATAAAAAAGTAAAAACTATACAAAAGCTAAAATTGGGCTAACATAACCTGGATCAGCAACTGGTGTGAACATTTTGCCTGAGGTCTCGAATGGGGGAAACACCAGTTATATATCTGCCCAGCCGGAAATTGAATTAGGTTAAAAGGTGTCCAGTAGGGTACTGCGGAAAAGTGATAGCTTGCCCAGAGTTCAATGCAAAACTCATCTGAGAGACTATATATTGACCACAAGTTGTCAAAAGTGGTCATGCATTGTATTTTAAGTATTTTCCAGTAGCATCTTGTTTAATGTTCAGAGACTACTTAAGTTATCCGGATGGCGACATTGAAGGCGACTCATATTATGGCTTCCAGCAACAAAGTTGGAAGACATATTAATTTCAGCACCTCTTCGCGCTGTTTACAATGCTCTGAGACTAATATAACTGTGCACTGATCGATTACATAGCAGCAGATAAAGAGCGCACAGCCAACTTGCTGTTTGCACAGCAGGAGACTGATCGAATAAACAGCAGGAAAGACTGATCGCACCAAATCAAGTGTTAAATGGTGGCACCACCAACTTCTTGTTTTAACAAAAAAGATACCACAAAAACATATCCGTTGATAACTCGGAAAGTACTGGACCAATTTCACTGAAACTATTATCAAAATGGTTGCCAGTGTTCCGGAGGTGAAATTTGTAGTGGAAATTTGTCCGCCATCTTAAATCTAAAATGGCTGGCATGCCAAAAACTTTATGATGGAAGCAACATGGTTTCGCCGTTAGACGCTAAACTTTCTAGTTAATTATACTTTTTTAAT
The DNA here is from genome assembly GCA_028565635.1 of Phoronis ovalis. Lineage (NCBI taxonomy): Eukaryota > Metazoa > Phoronida > Phoronidae > Phoronis > Phoronis ovalis. The sequence goes on from JAOXYB010028567.1 coordinate 12,933, forward strand.
GTTTTTCAATCCCACATACCCGACCATAAGACTACGCATATATGTCCACTTCACCAAGATCGCCTATGGTGGATATTTTATTGTGCAGTTTGAAAGACACATGTAGCAGTAGGATCTCACATGCATTTAAGACGAAAAAATGGACTTACTCAGAAGCTTTTTCATGGTTTCTGTCCTAACAGGCAGATTGTGCATGTGTATAAAGTACGCATTAGGCACAATCACTAAACCTTGTTCGAAAAATTGTACCTTAATGTTGTTACATAATAATTGTTTGTTTTTACAATAGTATACTTTCTTAATTGTGACTAAAAATTCAGCATTTTTCGTCTATAGCTCTCATCTTTAAGGCCTTTTGTAATGGTGCAGTGATGTTACTTGTAAAGCCAGTTTTTGGTTTATCTGAGCTTCATCAAAGTGCAAGTATGATGGGATGCAAAACAAGGTCTATTTATCTGTGTATCTATGGTTAGGTTAATATCTTCTGTAGTTTTGTATGCACAACTTCACTACAATCTGCTTCGGTAGGCCTACTTATCTAATACTGTGATCTCTTTCTTTATAAGTAGAACAACACAAAGTAAAATAAATGCCTCATTTATAGATTATTTTTGTGTAACGAAATGAATGGTTTCATAGTTAACCGAATTCCACTGTATATTGTTCACAACACAATGGGTTGTTTCATATTTTGTTACACATTTACTGGCCCTTGATGTGCAGTTTAAGCTGTGAAAATGATACTTGATTATAAGTTATCTTGACAAAAGGAATAGTTTATATGCTCCTGAATATACTTAGCACTTTAGACGTAATAGCAGGTATTATAAAACAGAAACCATTAACTTCAGATTGATAGCGGTTTGATTGTGAAAGCTCTCAAAATTGTTAAACAGTATAATTCAGCATGTGCTTGAATTCATTCTGATTATGTCTTTATGATTTTATGGTTTTATAGATGAACACTGAATAACGACTTTCGTGGGAAATTATTATCTTTTACCTAACATTATGCTGTTGCTTCATTTACAACTGTGAGGAATTTTGACCAATCGTTGGATTAACATAAATTTTAAAATAAAAAATCAGGGCTAAATCCGTCCGAAGTAATCTATTTTGACAATACACGCAGGTGTGTTACTGTTATTGTTTTAATAAGCTAAGACCATTTTTGTTACATGAATACCATCCGATCGTCCCTCCGTCTGGTTTAAACATGGGCATTTCTCTTTTATCATGCGGAAATGCCAGTTAAATATTTTAAAATTATACTCGAACCCATTTGTTCTCAAGTAATGCTATCAGTAATAAGCACCATAAAATATTTACAGACACTTCATAGTTTTCATATGACCAAATTTATTACAGTGCAGACATGAATCCAATCAGACCAATAATTCATTTTATTTCCTTATAAAAATCGAATTCTTCATTTTCGTAATTTATTGCTACAGTACGGTACATTTCTATAGTTTATGGTTGCCTACAAGGTTTAAATTTTGCTGTTACTGGTGCACACTACTTTCTGAAGACTGTAGTGAAAATTGGTGGGAAGGTTAATTGAATAATTATCTTTTAATTGGTCGTAATAATGAACAAGATCACCGCAAGGAGCCGCCACCGCCAGATCACACCAATCATTCTGAATTAGTGAAATGATTAATTTTTTTATGATAGGATTGTTTATGTAAACAATATGTTTTCAATACTCTGCACTAACAGCCCGCCAGTGTCAAATGCAACAGTTTGACTCCTATGTTATAGTCGGGTAAACATGAACATCCGATGAATGTTACTTGCTTTATGAATCATCTGAGCGCGATGAGGTACCCACAAGGAGCATTCACACCAAACTTTACTTTTTTATAGCTGTATAGGTTGTTATTTCAAAACATTTGACTAGTCAATTTCTTTGTGATGAGAACAGTATCTCATTAACTCTTATATACAGAATCTTATAATCATGGCCTCCGAATTATGTTCCTGGACCTGTTGTTCGCAGCCGTGAATTTCCTTAGTGGTGCCTCATTCGATGATTCAAGAAGTTGGTAAACATTAGGAAACTCTTATGTTTCCCAACTATAGTGCATTTGGACTCATACTTTTTCCCTCAACAGCTTAATTAGCATATGAACGGGAAGATTATACATTAACTAAAACTAAGTTGTTATTGCTCATGAATTGAAAATCACACACACATTCCTTTAAGTAGGGGGTTCCAGTTAGTTTTACACAATTATACACACATTCCTTTAAGTAGGGGGTTCCAGTTAGTTTTACACAAT
>JAOXYB010028578.1:0-15215 GCA_028565635.1 Phoronis ovalis
TGACTGCACATGAAAGAGGATTATAACTTTCAAGTATAAATTAAGTAGTTTTTCAGTAGTCTTCAAGTAGTGTCAAGTAGTATTAAGTAGTTTTTCAGTATAAAAATGGGCATTTTAAGTAGTTTTAGGGGTACCTAGTGTAAAGAGTGTTAATCATAATAGTGATTCTTTGATTATGGGAAATGTCTTTGTTATAAGTAATGTCCTTTATTTTAGGAAGTTGAAACCATTAGAGTTGAACTTCAGGCCAAATTGAAGTCTGCTGAGGACCGCCTTTCTGCTGTAACCTTGGAGAAAGATACTGAGGTGCAAAAGTTACGCCAAGAAGCTCATCAATTGTCCTCTGAATTGAAAATTGTCCAGGAAAAAGCCGTTACTACAGCCTCAGCTACTGTCAACGGTGATGTCCATGACGGTGAAAGTGCTAAAAAGATAGCTGTTGAAGAACATGAAAAAATGTTAGTGTCTACACATGGGGTTATGAACCCCTGTTTTTCATTAATCTTACTGCTAAACGTTATTCTTTGTATAGTTGCATCTGTTTCATTATAATAACTGTGGTACACAGATATTTGCTGGCTGATAAAATCTTCAAGACATGATCATGCTTAAAGTTATGATGTTTTTGAAATACTTTTATTGTAATTTTCTGAGAAATGCCTCATGTTGTTTATAAGACCTCCTTGGGGACTTAGTGGTTAAAAGGCTGAACCACCACGCCAGCGGCCTAAGGTCATTCCCGGGTCACAGCTGAGTTTGTAACTGACATGTGGTTTCTCCTAAGTTGGTGCTGTATCAGCCTAGACATGGATGTTAGGATAATAAAGCAGCCTATCATGGGCCTTGCTGGAAAGAAGGTCTAGACTTTGTCAGGTTGCCCACGTTAAATAGAATCATCATCTTTGTTATTATTTTAAATATTATATTAAAATTTATTATTTTAAACTTTATAGACTTGTGAAATTATCTTATCCTGTTTGTAGATTAAAAGAAAGTAGCAAAGAACTGGAGCAAATGAGAGTAGAGTTACAGACTAAATCTTCTCTAGTTGAGGAAATTAAAGCTGAGCTAGAATCCCAGAAGAAAAAGAACAATGTGAGTTTGACAAGTTTCAGCATCATAATCAAAGTTATGTCATATTTGTTATGACAAGTGTTGTTTCTATCATACTAAAAATCCTTTTGCATGTTTTATTTTGAAGTTCTCTTTTAGCCATATTCATACCGTAAAACATTTAACTTCCATGATAATTTCTTTAAAAAAAGCAGGAAGAAATTTGCACATACTTTGCTTTTAAAAATGAACATGAAAATTAATTGTTTTACCACATACAAGATCAACATACACTGTTTAGTTGTGTGCGGCCTAAATGCCTTCTTTCCCACCAGGAGCTGAGAGAGAAAAATTGGGAAGCAGTAGATGCTATGTCACAAGCAGAAAAATCTGCTCTGTGTGTTCCTAAACTCAAAGATGACGTAAATGCTAAGCTTCTTGAAATTAGACAATTGAAGCAGGAATTGGACTCGCAAAAGAAACACAATAATGTAAGCAGACTGCTGCTTTACAGATTTATCAGATGTTGTATTTATTTGGTTCATAAATGTTTTATGTTTCAGCACCTTAATGTTTAATTGCAATAAATATGTACATCTTTAGTTCTCTGATGCTAGGACCATTTCTTGTTACAGATTGCAGATGCCCCCAGTATATATTTTAGGGAATGTTAATTTGTAGATCTATACATTTCTATTGCATACTCAAGAATTTTAAAACTCATTGTACAGGGAATTCCAAAAACTTAAGCTTACAAGATTTTCAATTAAGCATTCTTGTAATTTTCCGTATCCAGTACTGAAACAAGAAATGTTGCTGTGTCTGATTATTATTAACTAACATCTTGTTAATTTTTAGGGAAATATTTGAAGCTAGAATTATGATGTGACTATTTGGTTTGATTTATTACCTAATGCTACACATGCTTGTGTTTCCCAGTATGCTGAATAACTTTGATTTTTCTTGGACTCTAGTGCCAAGTCAGTAGCTTAAGTAGATTTGCATGCTATGTTTGTTATCAGTCTAATTGGAGTAGTAGTGTTATCCTAATGTTGTTTGCTCTTTAATTTCTTAACTGCTGTGGGTGTATTTGTCTTTTTAGTAGTGTGAACTTAATCACTATTTTAGTGTGACTGTACCTTTTTATTAGGAACTTCAAGAGCAGTTTCAAAATGTCAGCCAATCTAACAAAACACAAGAAACAGTTAATGTAGACATTGTTCAGTTACAAGTACAGTTAGACAGTAAAAACTCTGAACTTTCAAAATTGCGCTCAGACAACGATTCCACTAAGGGTGATTTGAACAAAATTTCTAACGAATTAAAAACCGCAAGAACAGATTATCAAGGAGAAGTTGCAAAACTTCAAGTAGAACTTAAAACTACGAAAGAAAGCAAAAACAAGATGGCTGATGAAAAATCTAAATTAGCTGCTGAACTAGAAGGCATCCAGCATAAGCTGAAAGAAGAAGTGAACAAATTGCAATCTGAGCTAAATAGCACTGTAGCTGATATGGGTAATATGGCGAAGGAATTGGAAACATTGCGAGGGAAAACTGGAAAACAGGATGATGATGAGACAGCATTGAGAGTTGAACTTGAAAGTCGATTAGAAGAAGTGAAAACACTGAGATTTGAAATCACAACACTTAAGAAAGGAAATGTTGTAAGCATTGCTGTTAGTAAAAGTTTCTCATAACATTATCACTCCAGATTACATAATGTTCATAATGATGCTACTAAGGAAAAAGTGCTTTTAAAATAGGAACCACAACGTTAGTCAGCAGTTTTTTTACAATTTTTATCAATTCCTTTAGTTTTTTCTACTTATTTCTCTTTCTGGTTTTCATTTTTGATATATAATGTGTACTGGTTTGTACTAGGAACAAAGTCAGGAAAAAGAAAAGCTAAATGAGTTTGCCATGCAGAACAAAGATTTATCAGAACAACTTGCAAAACTTCAAGACCAGCTGGTGAATAGAATTGCTGATGTTGATAGCCTTACACAAGAACTTGAATCGCAACACAAAGCTAAAAACGTAAGCTTGCGTGCTTACAGTTCTTTGATTCTGTTATAATGTTTTGCTTGCATGACTGAGTGCGACTACATGTTTTGTTATTTCATTAAAAAATTAGATTCTATCTTGACATATTGTCATAGATGAAAGTACCTCTTACTTGAGACATTACTAAGGTTACGTATATAGCCTCATTAACGTTACCTGAATCACATAGTGAGTGGGTAAGCACAAAATTATATGAAAAACAAATATAGATAGTGTGTATTAAGTCAGTCAAGGACAAATAGTCATTTACTTACATTATGCTTGAAGCATATAGTTCTTTATGTTGTCCATATATATTGCATTTTAGGCATTAGAAGAACAGGTTGAGCAGGCTCGTCAGAGCTTATCAGAGTCTGAAAATAGTGCAGATGAAATTGCACGATTACAATCTGTACTTGAAAGCCGGGATTCTGCAATTAAGTCGCTAAAAGAACAGCTAGCCATGGGAACTAAAGAAAATGATGTAAGATTTACCTCGTGACGAAGCTTGCAATGCATGGCCTATTTTGAGCATGTGTATCATATTTAAGAATAATTTGATTTGATTGAAAATTTAACACTCTCGAGTCTTGATGTCCTATGATGGAAAAACAAATGTTGAAATTTGTTTAAATGGCTGTTGTATTGAAATTGTCTCGCACTGGACTGTAATAAAAATCACAAAAAGTTGCATTGATGAATTACTATTCATGCTGATGTATTCTTGATTTTGGTTGTTCTTGCTCTGCATGGCTTTATGATGCTATTTTTTTTGCAGTTTGCTATTTTCATATTGCTTCCTGGGTTCTAGTATTTTATTTTTAATAATGAGATTTGTGCTACTGCACTCATGTCCAGTAATTCTTGACATCACTAGGCTTTAATTAATGTCTCATCTTCATTTCGTTTCTAGCTTCATCTGCAGTGTTCGTTATTTATTTCTATAACTAATCCATTTTGCTTGCTTCAGAAATCTGTTTATTGGTATGAGTTATTTTCACAAAGTTAGGTTAAGGTAAATGTAGCGGATTTTCACATTTTCAAAATAATATGCATAGCTTTAAACTCGTTTTTAAAATAAATTTCTCTGAGTTAGAAAATAGTGCACTTCAACTGCATTCTCTGCGCATTTGTGTTTTAAAACAGTATTCTGGCTTATTTAGTTCAAACTTTTGATTTATGCTTCTGGATTGACGACTACAAAGATAGAAGTATGGTTTCTGTTTTGTGCATGGCTGTCAGTCCGGCCTTTCCATTAATAGAATGTTAAGAAGTATTGTTTGAAATAAGATTGATTGTTTTACATAATTTTAAAACAGGTAACAATTACTGATTCACAGTCTTCGCAACTCGTGTTAAAGTTACGGGCAGAAATTGAAGGAAAAATATCAGAGGTCATCTGGCTCTGTGATGAATTAGAAACACAGAAGAAAATTAACATTGTAAGATCCTGTCTGGATTTCCAGTGGAAATCGCACGAATACACTGTTGCCATTAGGTGGAACATCACTTTTGCATGATTACTTACTTTTTAGGCAACAGCTAACTGGTGGGATATTTCCCATTTGCTTCTTATTACTGAACACGTTAATATGGGTGCTTTATTTCATTAGAAATATGGACACTGTTTATTTATTGCTTTTGCATTATTTGACTTGCTTTGCTGTGATTCAACTTAATATGTAGTAATTGCTTCAAGATCATTGTAATTACATGTAAGCTAGCTATAGGTTAACTATAGTGACACTCCAAAAGTCTGTTTTTGGAAATCTTCCTTTCTCTAGAAGCACTAACATACTGTGCTGTTACACTATGATATGAGATAATTAATTGTCTTTTTAGTCACAATAATTGTAGTGAGCATAAAGTATAGTATATAATAAAATCTTGACTTTTAACATCTATCATTTTGTTCCAACATATCAACAGTTAATTCAACTTGGTAAACATTAAGACTTGTGTTTTATTCTCATCACTTTATTTATTTAACATCTAACAAGCTTGTTTTAAAATTTAAGGTAAGATTTGTACTATCAGATAGAAATACATTTTGCTTTTGTTGGAAACTATATTTATGTAAATGATCATCTGTAATTTCTTTGCATTGGCAGGTTTCCTGGTGGTGTTGTTTTCTCGATAACCATTTCGGGTGCTCGTGGATATTTTGATGTGTGCTCTTTTTGTGGTTTGCTTATATACAGGAGCTAACAGAACAGCTGGAGAGGACGACCCAATATTGCCTAATTGTTGAACTTAATCAACGTCGGACTCAGATTAAAGAGTTTGTCGCAAATATCAGATAAACTCAAGTTATTTACCGGCTCTTTATGATGTAGTTTGACTGGCTGATTAAGTTTGCAGCTGCCGTCCCTCCCGTAGTTATTTAACAAGGCTTTGATGTTTTGTATCACAGTCTTGTGTCTACATTTGATCCTCATTGAGTGTGCTTTCAATATATTGCACACTTATTTAAAGTTTCTCTGCTTTTGATTTGAACAGGAACAGAATCCTTCTGTACTGGCACTTGATGTTGTCAGTATTTGCCTGCTTATTACTTACATTATCATTAAAATTATAATTTGTGATTTTATTACCCTTCCAGGCTTTGAAGAACATTGATGTATATGGCATTGTGAATAGTACATAAAACAAATACATATGCTTGCTGAAGAAAAATCAGCATAATGTTTAATACATTTAAAATTTTATACTGTTTTATGTATGTGCTGGCTTAGTTGCTTCTTTAGTGTTAGAAAAGTAGTTGTAATTAATGTACAAATGTGAAAACATCGAAAATTATTGTATAACATTAATAGTACTACAATTAATGTTTGGTTCATTACAGGATCTTAGAGAAAAGAATTATGAAGCAATGGATGCTTTAGAACAAGCAGAAAAGGCTGCTAAGGTATGCATACTTATATAGACCTCCTGTTCACTCGTTGTAAATGTATTTATCAGTTGGGTTAATTAAATGTGCTACTATAGTCCTTCGCACAGTAAATACTCCATACACTAGTGCTAGTAAAAACAACCAGTAAACATTGCAGTATGGAAAAACACTATGCACCAAAATAGCTTCCAGGCTACATTTATATACTCGATGTATATCATTTGAGACATTACTCTCTGTATTATCATGTAAGGCCCGTCTGTGATTAAAACAATTGTGAAACAATGGATAAATGAAATAATGATAAAGATATGTTGAGATGTATTCTTGAATACATGGAATTTTTTTTACAGAATTCTAAATCTGTAACGGAAGATCCTGGCTATAAGGAGATGCTAACAAGGGTATTTCCTGAAGTAAAAGTTAGTACAACTAATCCAAAGGATTGGTTATCATTATATGAAAAAGAAGCTTCTAGTTATGTTAGCCAACTAAAATCTAGAGTTCAAGTAGAGGTAAGTTTATGTATTTAATTTGTTAATCTTGAAAAACAAAGAGGTAAACGCTTTCCACATCAACATTTTGCATACCTTTTGTGGTAAAATTATCAATCATAAGAAATTCTGACTCAGTTAGTTTGCTGCATAATTTAATTTAATTGAAATAATGACTCCTGAATAAGTAGTACCTTTTAACTGTTTCATTGTTGGTTCAGTAGTTAAATTGTTTGTGATACTATTTAATCTTTTTTATTTAGGATGAGAAGTCTAAGAAAGTGGAGACTGATCTACAATCACAGTTAGACCACTACAAATCGGTTTTAGCAAATACTGTAAGTTTAGTGTATTGCATCTTACACTAAGTACAAGGACTTAATAATGTTAGCTAGATATTTTAGATATCTAACCACTTATTTGTTTACCAGGAGTTTTCAAATAAAACTTTACTGTCAACTTTGAAAGTAACTGAACTAGCTTTTCCTCCCATGAGTAACCCAGGCTTGTAGAAATTGTACTGTTTAGCACAAAACTGTGTTAGTGAAGCCCCAATTCCACTGATTAACCCCATTCAAATGTTGATACTTCTTACAGGAGGGCATGTTAAATAAGCTTCAGAATAGTGTCGAGTCAGAAGAGAAAAAATGGCAAATACGGCTACAAGAATCTGATAGTGAACTTAGTAAAACACAATCTGAATTAGACCATCTACAGGATGAGTTAAGAAAAGTGAAAGGCAGCACAGAGGTCAGTGATGGTCTTTTTGTTCCGTCAAGTTAGTCACACACTTAATCATTGTCCTTTGATACTACAACAAAATTATCACTTGTCTGGATTTAGCTAAACCGGTATGATAGTAATAAGAAAGGGAACTAAGAGCAAAAATAGTCTTTAATAAAATGTTTACACATTACTCTTGGAACTCAGGAGATATCATAAAACTATTCTCAAGGAAGGTAGCTGTTTCCGTGATTTAAAGTTTTCCGTTGGGCATAGAATTTTGAGCATAGCATGCAGTTTGATTTTATATTAAAAAATATTTTAGTTATTTGCATGTAGAGTTATTAAATCCTACTAGGTAGTATTTTGTTGAATAAATGCATGTTAGACATAATTTTATCAAGCTGCCTTTAGTATGGCTTTATGAAAATGATATTCGTGAATGCTATTACCTTTGTTCCCTTCAGGACTTAACTAGTGTGGATTTTGCATATAGATGCGTTGAAAAAAGCCTCGATAATATTTTTAAAGAGGTAATGTTATAGATACAGGAACAGACAATGAGGGGATTGGTTGCAAATCCCATACAATGCTAGCTTATCAGATATTTCAAAGTTGAAAGGTTTTTGGTTTTATTATGTTTGCATGTGTTTTGTGGGGACGCCAATCTCTTTGTTTGGAATGAAGTGCAAAATAACTTTTTTTAAACATTTTCTTAACGTGTGCTGTTCATTTATATTAAAGCTAAACCAAAGACATAAGAAAAACTGACACTAAAAATTCACTAAAACTAGCTTTGCTTTCACTACGAAATGAAGTTTTACCCAAAGGCTTTAGTCAGTGCTGCAACTGAGCATTCTAGTTCCTTAAACACTGAGATTAACAGTACAAGCTTTAGTAGATTACTTCTCTTCCATGCTGGATATATGCATTCTAGTTATATTTGGCAGCGAATAAGTACATAGTTTCACTTGTCCCTTAAGTATTCTAAAACTATCATTCATATTTATTTAGGTGATTAAGAAAAACAAGTTATGTACTGCTCCGCCAGTGTTAACCTTAGTTTTAAACCTTGCACTTACTACTAAACAGAGAATAGTTAATCCTTTAATAAATAAATAAATTCTCACACATCTTTTTTATCCGTGTAGAAGCCATGGACCCAGCTTAAACGATGCTCCGATTTAGTTTTCAAGGTAGTCTTAATTTTCATCTTTGTGTGTGCTAGTTTATAGTTTTAAACTTAAGAAAAGCAAAGCACTTTCGGCTTCAAGTAGATTTTACCAAAGGCTAGTTTGGGTGGTGTTTGAAATCCTCGTCTAGAAAGCTTTGAATACAATTTGATCAAACTGCAAATATATGAAAAATATCTCTAACTACCATTTCTTTTTGATGGGTCGGCCTATGTTGTACCTTAAACACCTCTTGGGTATTGGTATATTCATACTCTCTCTTAATGAAAAAAACAAAACAACGCAAGTCAACTCTATAGAATGGGTAGTTTTGTAAGCATGTGGGAATGATTAGGCTCATTGGGTAGTGCAAGTAAATGATTGGTAATGTTAAAGTTGATAACTGTATTATGTTAAACATATTAAAATTGCATGTTACCTCATGGTGACATAGTGCTTATTTACTTTTATTCTGATCCAATTTATCTATTGATCCCCAAACTTTGCAGTAAGCTGTACAAGTTACATATTATTTTCTAATGTTTTATTTTAGATTGCATATAATGGTTGATATTTGTTTTACTTGGTACCAAGAGTAAAACTCATCTTACTGTTTGAACTTTTTATTATAGATGGAGGACAGAATTAAAGGCTTAGAAAGTAAATTAGCTGCTGCAGAAAGCGAAAAGCAAAGTTTACAAAGTCAACTTGAGCAGGTATAAAGCTTAGCCTATTTAACACCTTCTGAATGTTGCCTTGGTGTACATATTTAATTTAGGCTTTAACAATGTCATACCTGCCATAGTTTTGATAATTAGTTTTTAGAAAGCTTTTCCTCTGTTAACAACTTATTTTATTATTTTTTTTGTTTGTTTCGTATTTTCATTTTTCTTCTCAAACGTCTGTTCTTTTTAGCAAATAAATGACCTTAAATCCAAGCTTGACCATGATCAGAAATCAAAGTCAGATGAATTTCAAAAATTACAACAAGATGCTGAGATAAAGGATAAGGTACAGATCGATAAACATATTGCATTGCTCATAATAAGGGCGAGCATAGTCAATAAAAATACGTATTTATAAAGGATTAGCTGGTGTCGTATTCTACATGCAAAAAATAAGAAAATTTGTTTTTTCCAAATAAAATAATTTGGCTATTGGATTGTAATAAAGACTTCATTTGGAGAGAGATAAAATGATGACTCAGATACCCAGATTATAATTATATTATATCCATATTTTTACTTTGACTTTACATTAACCTTTCAACTTTTTACTGTAGCTTTACTATTATCAATATCCTTTTAGAAAATAACTGACATTAAGTCCCAGCTTGAAAATGAACAGAAATCCAATAAAGATACTATTCAAAAATTACAACAGGAGTTAGAGAGCAAAGATAAGGTAACCTTAACTCGCAGCTGAACCCCATGGTTGATGCTGTGTGCTAATCTAAACAACATCTTCAGACATATAGCAATAATAATGTTAAGGTCTTATTTTCATTACATGGACTGCTACAAATCGAAATATTCACATGCTTTGATCTTCGCTTAGTAAGTGCGCAAAAGATGTTTTTAATTTCCTGCATATTAAAAATTATATTTTTGTTTCATGATACATGGGGACTTTTTAAAAGTATTTAGGGTTATGTTTTGCTTTGCCTTTTTCTTCAGTTTCAATTTCTATTTTCTGTTATTTCATTTATATCCTTTTTAGCAAGTTACTGATACTGAAAATGAACTGAAATCTAAAGCAGAAACTATTAAAAAACTACAGGAGGATTTGGAAATGAAAGAGAAGGTATACGTTTTGACAGTGATCTTGCATTCCACAAAATGCCATTGTGTTGGTTACATTTTGTTGTTGTTTTTATTATAAGTGCTTTCCTTTATGTTAGTGAATATTGTTTGGCACAATTAATTCACACTTTATACTTTATGTTAAGTATTAACTAATTAATGTGGTTAGTCCCATTTCAGATGAGCTATTCACCCTATACACTTTGAGTAGACTAATATAAGTTTACATTTTTGGAAGAGTATTAACTTAAGGATTATGAAGAAACACTTTGCTTATCTATCACATGATTATATAATCAGTAAGGGGATCATTTTTGATAAAAACATTTTTTTAAATGTAAACTACAAAAAATAGAAGTCAACATTTCAAAAAACGTGAGCTTTTACTCAAAATAGCCTTTTTACTGATTACGTAATCATGTGACAGATAAGTAAAGTAATTTTTCATAATCCTTAAGTTAGAAATGTATACTGTTATTTGATTCAAAGTGTAAAGCATGAATAACTTGTCCCAAACAGGTCTATCCACCTTAATTGAAAAGAAAGGCAAACACAAGTTTATATTTTGAAAGTATACTCCTCAAGCTTTCTAAATCTGTAATTTTGAGATCATGTAACCTATGTGGTTACCAGTTTGGGTTAAAACTTAAAGTTTCAAAGAATATAAGAATATAAAAACCACAAAATCTATAGATGAAACTCTGCACAAACAAGCTGTACATATTTCGCTATAAAACTATATTTCAGATTTTTGAAATTTTGCTGTGTTTAAAATATATGGTCACAGTTTCAAAGCTATATATCTAAACATTATTTGTGCATAGTTTCAACTATACAGTATATGGTTTTCTTGACTTTTACACTTTAAATTTTACTTTTTAGCCCAATATGGCCATTGTACAGGTCATATGGATCGGAGTTACATATTAGAAAGTTGTTGGGATGTATGCTTTCAGAATATATATACTTTTGTTTATCTATCTGTTCATTTAATTAGATGTAATTTAACTTAAAACAATATTTGCTACTTTAAACTGCCTTGTAGGCACCTACTGATTTAAAGAAACTTAACGATTTGAAATAGACTGGTTGTGCCAGAGTTGCCTACTACTGCCTCTTATGACATACAGATTTCTTTATTGTCATTCTCTGCACTTTTGTTTGTTTTAAATCTTTGCACTGCTTATCTTATGTTTGCTACTTTGTTTCCTCGCTGTAGGAATTCTCACACTTAGCTAACATGCATCAACAGGGCTGGGAGATTGTTGAAACTATACCAGAGGTAAAAGGAATTGCGTAATTTAAGCATAATATTAATACTTAAATATCATGGCTATTTTCTATAATGTACTAGGACCAGGACTCAGAAGCTCATGTAAAGTATCCAACCAAACTAGACCTTGGGTCTGATCTGTAACTATGTATTCTTTCAAAGTTAAGTCTGGTTCAGTTGCTAAGTCATGGGAAATGATGCTTATTCTGTCTAGGCAATGCTTGCTAGTCGGACTACATGTAATCACTTGTAGAATGTTAGAATAGGCAACAATAGTTCTATGCTGCTACTAACTATTCTGAAAAGCTTGTAACCTAGCTCTGTCATAATTGATTACCATGTATCATGCTTGGTTGTAAAAACTAATGAAACAGCTGTCAACATAGATCAGAATTGTTCTGCTTAATTATTTGTAGTGGTATCTTCTTTTGGAATTGATGTTTTATATTTACGTACTGTTTTAATGATTTTGCAGCAAGTGTCCAATACGTTGCAGCAACAAGTAGATGAGGTCAGTGCAACATAATTCTATTTGCATTATTGATACACTAAAATATACTGCACTGTATTTCTTTTGTTCACTGGTACATTTCATAGGCGGGGGTTTTTGCAGTAAATTCCTTGTTAAGGTTACATCCGAAATCAAACTTAGTTGCATGTTTGGATGAGTTGTAACCAGTTTAGTGTTCACACATTTTACAAATAAATATATTAATTAGTCCAGTTCGAATGTAAAGCAACATAACCGTCCCTCTTTGTTTAGCGAGTGTGAACATTAAACACATTAAAATGCATGGGTAGGACACTGTTCGCTACCACTTTTCTCAAACTAAGTTTCCTTTTGGTGCTAACATTTCAGTTGAAAACAAAACTTACTGAACAAACTAAACAGTATGAACGTGAAGCAGCTATCAATTGTCAGCTTAGTCAAAAATTGGTAAGTCACACTGTCAAAACATTCTTTTTTGAAACCTTTTCTGGGAATATATATTCATTTTCAAAGTAAGAGTCAGTTTACACCGCATAGGGAAGTTGCTAATCAAACCTAAAATTTGACTTTAATTAGAATTTAAAAAGGAACTTTTAAGGTGAATCCTGTAAAAGATATTGACACTTATTGGTGGAATTATGTTTTGTGTAAATCATTTTTGTTTTTTTGTTTCAACATTCCGAAATATCGTTATTTAAAACCTTTAATCTAGTCCTTTTCAATTTTTAATGAATTATGTTATTGATGCGTAACAAGCATATTTATTACATTTACTTTCTATTTCCTTTCAATGCATGGCAGTCTAGGTCACCTTGTGACCAAAAATGTTAGTTTTCTGGTGGATTCTGCTTGTACATTTATATTGGTATACTAGGTTTCTAGTACTTGGAACACTTAAAATTTGTAATTTCTCATTCATGCATGTTTAACAGCGTATTGCGGTGAGTAGGTGAATGGGTGTGTGCATCTGTATTGTGCTGTATAGAACATATTCTCTGTTTACTTATAGCATTTTCAAAACATCTTACATTTATGGCATGTAATTCTGTCAATATTTTGCCCTTTACAGTGTAGCCTTGTACTTACATGTAGTATCAGTAATCAGGCCTTGCTGTGTTTGGAGTATTAGATTTGTTTTGTGACTGCTTGAATAAAATATGCTGGCCAAAGGAAAGAACTGTTTTAAAATGCAGCATATTACTGCTGCTTTAATGCTACAGATATGTCATTGCAAACATATATCTTCTGGTCTCATCAAATAGAGTAAAACAGTGCATTTACATGTTTTGCACTGCTTCTTCATTCTGGAGTTTTACAAATTTCACAAGCATGACTGATGCAAAACATGTCCCATAAAATTAGCCAGATACTAGTGCTATTGATATAAGGCCTTTTGTAGGCAGATATGTGGGATATGGGTATAGGCTTGTTGCATGTCATATTCATTTATTCGTTGCTTTTGCATGGACAAGTCAAAGGAAATATTTTCTCGAGAGCCTATGTTGATCTTTAACAGAACTAAGAAATTCAAACTGATTTATTTATGTTTCTCTTAATGTTGCATCATTTTTCTAACCATGGGTTGATGTTGTAAAAGAGACTAATTATTGTTGTATGCCTTTGTCCTCCACAACTGATTCAGTAGGTGGAATAGATAGTCAAGTATTGAAAATTAGTGAGCACTGTCAGTGTTCTTAGTCCAAGCATATAAACTCTGGAAGAAAAGAGATGTGTGCTAGAAATGATCGGCGCAATACCACTATAAGAATGGGATGGGGAGAATATATATGTCGTTAACAATCAAAATCTCGTGCAAATTTGTATCTCCGATTTTGGATGAATTCTAATATTATGATGGAAGTACAAGAAACTTTCATAAACAACAGACCTGTATTTGCAGGAGTACGAAACTTGTATATACAACAATTGTTATAATTTGTTTCTTTTGTTGTAGCAAGCACCAACAGCCGGTGATGATGTTGGAACTTCCGTGTAACAAAGACCATGCATCCCAGTCATGTACTGTATAAGAAGATTCCACACACATGTTTGGATTGCACCAATAGTATATGATATTATAGTTTGCTCTTTGCTATATAATGAAAATTGGCAGTCACAAGAAATGGATGTTGCATTTAGAACCGACGAAATCAAATACTCTCTTCTAGTTTCCATTTGTGTTCCTGAAGATAAAAGTAGCCTTTGATTGTAGTCCAGTATATTCTATTTAGTATGTATTGTAATTGGTTGCTGTAGTCTGTGAATTTGGTAATGTTCAACTATGTAACAAAGTTCATTTATGCATTATTTTACTGTTAACCAGTTTTATCATAATTGTCTTGCGTTCAAAAGGTAAAGATTGAATCTATGATTGCTGTGCGTCTTAAATGTGCAATAGTTTTATGTTTGATGTTATAATTTTGAAGGTTATGAAATTGATGCAACAATTTTGTCTGCTAAACACACTAAGTGTGTTCACGTTGTTAGAGGCTCAATTTTGACAAAGAAATGTAGGAGAATATATCTTGGCATAAATAACGTTTTGCTTTATGCTTATTGTTCTAATAAATATTTGTCATGCTAGATGTTCTTAGCATACCATTGATAATTAAATTTAGAAAAATGTTTATCATTATTTAGTTCTGCAAATAGTAGTAGGGCTTTGTTCTAGTAATGATGCATATTCAAAAATCCAAATGTATCAAACATTTGTTTCATGGATATTTCTACGGGCGACCTGAATGTTCAGAAATTTTACAGCGGTGCCTAGAGATTAGAATTGCTAGTTTCAGTATAGAAGCTCACTACTGAGTAAGAATACAAGCTTCATAAGATTAATTGTGGGTGTAAGAATTTTATCATGTCTGGTTAAGAAATACAATAAAAGGCTGCCAAACTGGAAAAAAAATGTCTTACATTTCATTTCTTAGTAGCAAGACTCCGCTTTAGAAGGAGAGCTATGTACAATATCTTAGTTGTCATATGTACATGTAGTAAAGACTGGTATCAAGATTTTGTTACTGTCATATATGAAGAAGGAAAATGTTGACACTTCAAGTAATATAACCAATAAGTATTGAGGTACACGACAAGTGTAGCAAATGTCCCTTAATCTGTTTGTGATATTTTATGCAAACAGTCATGTGATCCTGGGCTAAAACATACACTTCCATCTTGTTTGGAACTTGCCAAGATAAACAAGACAACGACGATTCGAAGAATCATCATTGTACGCTGTTTAAATTGGTTATTTGAGCGAAAGGAATTGCA
>JAOXYB010028589.1:0-12350 GCA_028565635.1 Phoronis ovalis
GGGTTGCTGTCTTAATACTATTCACCATGTATCCTACAATGTGCTCCAAAACATTTGCTTTGCTGCCACCGAGTTGTCGAACTTTGTGTACGTATCAAA
Source organism: Phoronis ovalis (assembly GCA_028565635.1). Taxonomy (NCBI): domain Eukaryota; kingdom Metazoa; phylum Phoronida; family Phoronidae; genus Phoronis; species Phoronis ovalis. The sequence continues at coordinate 100 of JAOXYB010028589.1, forward strand.
ATCAAAAAGCAGACGACTGTCCACGCTTTTTAAAGAATGACTACTCGATTTCTTGTAATGACGATAACTATGTTATACACAAAATATTATCAATGATTATGGCCATTATTGTTGCTGGAATCTTACCAATTGTATTACTCATGGTACTTATGAAAGTGAGACCCACGAAAACAGATATGAACAAATTGGAAGAACAAGACGATAGTCAGAATGGTACAAATGCTAATGCTGTTACTATGGCACATTCTGAAGACAACAACTCTCAGCATCAACTTGAATCAAATGGATCGGAACAAGAGGAAATCCCGGAACTACAATCCCTTGAGAATAATGACCAGAGTGCACAAGAAACCGCTGATGATAGTGTGCTTAAATATGGGTTACGTTTTTTGTATGAGAATTATAATGACAACTGCTGGTATTGGGAGATACTGGAACTTGTTCGTAAACTTCTCCTGACTTCCGTTATTTTATTTTTTGGCGCTGAAAGTAAAATACAGATAGGATTTGCTATGGTGTCTTCTATTGTATTTCTTCTTCTTCACGGTTCATTTCAACCAATGAAAAATAAATTGGAATATTGGCTACAGGTAATGTTTATGAGGTTAGATTTGATTTGTTGGGCAGTTATGATTTCGTATTGTCATAGTAGCCGTATTTTGTATGCATTTTTGTACTCATGTGACTATAAATTACCTTAAATGAGCTTAATTTGCTATAAAATGTATATGATCTCAAAAATACAGAAGAGCTGCATGTAGCAAGTACTTTATTTTGCTCTTAGGTAATCTCGTTAGGAGCCATCGCTGCTAATCTGAGCATCGGAATACTCCTCCTGGTGCCAGGCGACGAAACAGCACCTGGAGTGGACAGTTACCAAGATTCGCTGGCCATTAATATCTTCATGTATGTTGTAAACGGATGGATAATTTTGGTTGTAATCGGTGAGTTTGAAATGTTACTGTAATGTTTTATACAATTTTGAAACAACTACATGCTTCATGTTGTATAAATCACGTGCAGTGCGTAATACTGCAAATGTTATATGATATTACTCTGTTCGTTTATTTGAATTTGAGGTACTTTAATTTGAAATGCATTTGTCTCAACAGGGATATCGTATGTGATATTCCATAACTGCAACAGGCCACGGAACGATAATATTCACCTGTTTTTCTAGGAGCGTACCTAATTTCAGTAGGAAGAAGTTGTGTCGCACTCTACAAATATCCTCAATGCAACTGTGAATGTTGCATAGCCTTTATTCTGCCAACACATCACTTTATTTCTCGACTACAGCATTGTGGGATGCAAAATAACGATCGCCTACAAGTCAGCAATATTCAGACACCCCCAAGCTTTGGTCGTCTAAAGCCAAGGCAGTCCTTTTGTCCGTGCTGGTGCGATCAGTCTGAATCAGAGATCCAAGATAATGATGATGAAAGAGAACGACTTATTCAAAACAGGGTGACATAGTTTAAAGTAGAATGTCTGTTGATTGTTGCAAATTTGCAACATTGGTAGTTTTTTAAGAAACACAATCTAGATGCTATTATTGCTTGTCGCAAATAACTACTGGCAACCTATTTAACTATCAAGCAAAATACTTAGGAAAAACCAAATAGTTTAAAACAAGTAGAGTCCACGTTGCAAGGAAAATTAAATAAAATAGGTATTAGACAACACGTGGCCATTCTTGCATTTTTATCGCACATAATGCTGGGACATTTCTGTCCGGTTGGACGGAGAGGTATTGCTGGGCCACTGTTATATTAATGGAAGGTAGCAGTTGACTCCCTCGTCTCCCGTATCACTCTGAAATCGTATGTAATATTTTGGAATGTTTTAGTGGAAAAATGTTCTGACACTTTTTAATCAGTGTGTTCTATATAATACCCAGATATTGTGATTCAAAATACGCAGTTTTGAAGGTCGACACGAAGGTGTTGGTTCCATTGTAGCCACTTACTTAGTCACGAATGACATGTAATGTTCTGCGTTGTTGTTTATAGCTTTGAGCTTTCACTTTATTAAGTATTATAAAGTGTAGCATTACGAATTTAATAATATATGTGGCTAAATTTATATCCACTTAGATAAATTTACAAGTACTTGTAGTAATTTCCTATAACCAGTAATTTATTCATATAGCTTGACTGGAAATTTTAGCACATTTCTTTATTTAAATGTAGCTGTTAAGTACATAATGTTTATTTTCAGTAGGATACAGTTACAATTTATTTTCCTCGCTAACGCTTTGTCAGGTATTTGCTCTGCTAGTGTGTTAATATTGTTTGTAGCAGGCTTCTTGAATCACAATGAAAGTTGAAAACAAGTTTTTATGGACAAAATACATTAGAGTAACAGCGTTTTCAGGATTGATCCACAAGAGTTGAATGCATGTGGCGTATTGTGGCGCATTACACAGTCGACTATTTAATTAGCATGGATTTCAATAAATACTTTTTCAGAAAATTGTCTCTAGAAAATTTCAAAATTTGCAAATTTTGACTGGTAGATATTCCGTTTCTACTTTGTCTTTAGTACAAGTAATATACCGGTAATAACTGTAGTTGGCAATATGTTTTTATATTTATGTGATTAAAACAACTGTGGTACAAATTATAGATAGAAAAAGCTAAATTAGTATTTTTCGTTTCTTTTTCAGTTACAATAAACGCATTTTCATACAATACATTTGTTATCATAACACAATAAATTTAATATTTTACCGCAGTACACTTATTGTTATACTACAGTACACTTATTAAACCACAATAAACTTATTACTGTTATATAACTATAAATGTTCTATTATACTACAATACGCTTATAATTATAACACAATAAATTACTTATTATTACACCACAATAAGCATGTTAATATACTTCAATGGACTTAGCATTACACTACAATACACATGGCATTCTACACACACTACAATTCACGTATTATTGTACTGCAACACACTGATTATTTGTACTACAATAAACGTATTATTATACTACAATACACTACGGACAGAGTTAATTTAAAAATATATACATTTTGAAACATGCTAACGGGAATATAATGAAAGTTTACTTTCTCAAGAGCAATATCACAGCTTCATTTTCTACTTTCTCTCTCCTTAGTCTTGTGCTAATATGCAAGTAGGTTTTCCGCAATTTCGTATGTATCGTCAAAAAGTGTAAATATATTTATTCTGTTAAAATAATTATATACAAACGGAAATTAAACATCGTTATTTTTGTGAGATTATATATCTAAATCAGGCCTAGGATATAATCCTCATTCGATGTTAATGTTCATATTTGTGTTAATATTGCTCTTGTTTCTATCTGACACATGATTAAAATGTATACACGGCAATCAACGAAATCGGTATTTAGATAACCGTGTCTAATAGTAGATAGACGTATAAACAATATGACACTAGATGGAGTGCATTCATCATTAAACTCACGATGAATACATGCAATTAATGTGGATCAGAAGTTCCACCAGTTGTTATATCATTGTGACATGGTTCTTCACACGCTATTTAACACACTACCAATTAAATAATTGCTCGTGCATCTTAACTCTGCTACTTTCAAGAGAATCACGTGGCTTCGAAACACATAGCAGGAAGCAAACCCGGAGAAAGTTTCAAAATGTTTTAACATCGTGTTCTACATAATGTAATTCACAATACCTCGAAGATACCCGTATCAATACATGCTGTAGGTCTTGAACCGTATTTTTAAATCAAAATTATTACCTCTATTAAATTCAATACCATGGCATTAAAGTGTAATAGTCAAAGATTGTGTACTATGACATAAGCAAGATCTAATTAAGAACATTACAAATGGTATAGAATGTCATAGTGGTGAGTCTAATAGACATCAAATGATGATGATACCACCCTTTTTTAATATTCCAACAGGGAACGCATTAAGCAAACATCCTAGTGAAAGTACTTCGCATATGAACTAGAAGTAAAATAATTTCGGGTAAAATTTTATTTTTAAAACAGTGATAGTGATTATTGTAATATTGAATTTCTGTAAAAACGAAAACTGGGCTGTGCATTCAGTAGCAGCTATTGGCAATACCTAGTTTATCTATATATCACATCAAGGCAAAATATACCTAGGTAGTTTACATAGATAAAACAAGTATGAGTTGGAGGTAGTGGAGTATGTAATAATTTTAAGATTACGAATGTTTGAAATTTTTTTATAGAATATTCAGAATTACGGTAACATTAATTGTTAAATAATAAAGATACAAATAACAAAATGAAGTTTAGTTGATCTATAGCTCGTGATTTCATTGTAAATGTAACTAATTCGAACTGCTAACATGCCTTATTGCAGTGGGTCTACTTTTATTTTGACTTTTGAAAGCTACCCGTTTGCAGAACAAACCTTTGAGGTCATTTCGATACTTCGAACAACTTACGACGTAAAGAAAAAAATTAGCCGAGTGATTCAAGTAGCTAGTCATACTGGAGATTATACCAAACACAGGATTACTTTTGAAAAAAAAATAAAATGTCATGCTACTTAAGCTGCAAAAGAGAAAGAAGAATGAAACAGAAAGTAAAAGTGGCAACAAGTGCGCGGCTTTGTCAGTTTTCCTGCTTGTGTTTTTCTTTTGAAATTTTGAATTTTGGCGTATTGTGTACAAAATAACTGAATTACAAATGCAGATTATAATCGAAGGTACAATGGAATACCACAACGTAGTAATCCATGCATCAATTCGGTTAAAAAAGGAGTAAATGTTGTTTGGGCCATCAATTATTTGACAGTACCAAATGAAGTCAGTAGTCCAGAAGTTTTTAATTTGGTAAAGTAATGCAACTAATGTGAGCAGAACTACTGTGTTCAATGCTCGCTTTCTTGTACACAAAATCTTTGCTTTAAACGGAAAAGTAACTGCTATGAAACGGTCAATAGTCATTACAGAGAGGACAGTAGATGAAATCACTGAAGAGCTGGCGACAAAATACGCAGTCAAAGAGCAAGCTATTTGAGGCCAGTTTTTAAACCAAAGATATCTATTGCCACATAAGTAGAAAAAATAAGCGATTACGAAGATTGTATCAATTACGGTCAGGAAAAGAAAATAGACTTGAGTTGATGACTGAATTTTGTCTCGTGTTAGTATTATCATAGACAATATGCCACCGATTACACCAACAGCTAAACATATGTTACGCACATAGATTAACGCTGTTGAGGCAAAGCACGCAGAACCGCATACATATGGAAGGGACGACAGTGTTCCATTAATTTCATCATACGATTCATTTGAAGCCAGATCAGTGATGTTATCCATTTTCCAGTAGAATATGCTTTGCACAGTCTCAATGCGGTGTACTTGTGTGGTGTCAAGGAATCTGTTTCCAGAAAATTCTCTGTATAATAAGATTTTAACGCGTGCACTTAGCTATGATTTGCAGATTTCAAATTTAAAATGTATTGATATTTTTCTTACGTGTTGAATATGCTGGTGACAGTATCCACTTCACGTCTCAGTATGATAGAAGCTTAAAGGTTTTAATTTGTCGTATGCAGTTAGTATTGATGTTCCCGTACACGTGTCGTGAATAAGTTGGTTACCAGCCGTAACACCTATGTGACATTAACATATAGGTTATACGTCATTGTAGAATTTTGGATATTGTCCGGCAAAAAAAGTAAGTAATGCTCTAAAATAACTAAGTCACTGCAAATTATATGTTCATCAACTTCTTACCTATGCAAAATTTCTTGTTAAACTTTTTTGACGAAAATTAAATGAAGATACTACTTTTCTGCTGGTATCATCACTGGGTTAAATTAAGCAGACTAAACCTCACAGGCCATTTTGAATTACTTCTTGCAAGGTCAAATTGCTTTACTTTATACTGAACCTCTAACCCACAGTTATTCTAGTTGCAAGTAGGTTTTCATGTCATAATCAAATATTCAGTACCTCATAAAACAATCTAAGTTAGCAGTCAATCCTTGTATAAACGTCACGGATTGTATAAGTTTAACAAACAAACTTGCAAACGAGTAGCTACCGGCACTCTAACTTGACGACGTAGTTAGTTTGCCATGGCAAAATACGTTATGAGAGGAGATACGCCTTTTATAAATTTGCAAGTGCTTGTCCGGCGTGTATGTCTCCTTTTATAGTTACATTACAAATAATATTCAATAATTACATTAGACGCTGATTTTAGATACGCAGTAGATAAAAGCTACTACAATGTAGTTCTGTATGGGAAATTGGCTATTTCCATTATAGATCTAGCCATTCATTATGGGTAATTGGAAATGTCCATTACACCTAGCCATTCATTTTCTTTAGCGATATGCAATTTTCGAAACGGTTGTACGCACTGTATTTAACATGCTACTATATAATTTAATTGTTCGTGCGTCTTGACTCTGCTAGTTTCAAGAAAATCACACTGTTTCGAACCCTGTAACAGGCATCAAACCCCGAGAGTTTCGAAAACATTAAAAGTCGGTACCACGAAGATAAAAACTATTAGTTCTGTGTGGGTAATTGAATATACCCATTAAAACTGTAGCCTTCTTTATCTGTAGCCATAAGCAATTTTCGAAAACGTGCTTATTCATAACATTATCGGATACTCTTTCGAATAAATTGGAAAATTACACTCCATGGATATAAGATACTCTTCGAATAATTATTATCATTGGCTATACTTAAATTATTCATAAAGTTATCAGATTCTCTTTCGAATAAATTGGAAAATTACACTCCATGGATATAAGAATAATTATTATAATTGGCTATACTTAAATTAGAATCCATATTTTATGTGATTTATATATATATTAATTATACTAATTTTAAATCATGTTAAAATTTGTCATTTTGTACATTACATGGGGCGGCCGTTTATCATTATCTATATTACGAATCCAGGTTTAACCGCCGCAAATATCATAAACATGTTTAATCGAGTAAGAGTTTGCCTAAAATTATTTGGCAAATCCAGAGGTACACCGTTGATAGCAGAGAAGTTAAATTATTATTTTTTACTTCATGCGAAATCAGTCTTTATTTTATTGACATTTATTTACAAGTTTTATTTCGAGTAAGGAATTGTTACTTTCGTATTTGCATTTTTAGTTTCAATGACTTTGTAATTGTGCTTTGTTTTAATCAGCGAAATGCATATGTATTGAAATTAATTTGGATGTTGGTACACCATGTCTAAATTTGAAACAGTTGTGTGATCTTTAAAATATCTACTTTTAAATATTACTTTTTAAGGAAGCAAAAACAATTAACGACCATTTCCTTGAAATTTCTTGACACCAATTTCACGGTATAATTGCTAGAATAGGTATACATTTATTGCTAATTAATTTCCAAAATAGGGAAGTTTTCTAATTATTGAATTTTACCCAAATTTTTATTTATTTGTGAACACCACCGTGCTTAATTAAGGAATTAGTTCCCGCTACTGTTTTTTTAATGCATCTTTAGGATATATGTTGCACATGTAAGGTTTTTATCTACCATGGTGCAACAGTTGAATGCAGTTAGTATTTTTGATCATGAGTAACTGAACACTCCATACAGAAATTGTTTTCAAAAAAAAATGCATAAATAGTTTTCCAAAAAATGTATATCACTCAAAACACTTTTCTCCGAGCAATGTTGTAACATGTTCATTATAGCATACAATGTCCCCCCTCAATTGAAAAAAATCATAACGTAAAAACTGTTCAACATTTTAAGGTGAAACTTGGAGGTTGTGTTACATTTATATTCTTCAACATAACAGCATAAATTAATTTATGAAACAGTGTTTGTTTGCATAGAAATGGTAACTGTGGCAACAATTTAATGATTTTCAGTTAATTTTTTTAAGAACTAGTTTTTAATAATATGTTTTTTATGCTAATATTAATAAAGCAGATGCCTTTTCTCATATTTTGTAATAACAATATGAGTAAATATTTCCCTAACTTTAATAAGAAATGTTAGCAACCTGTTCCTAACTCAGATGCTATGTAAATGAGTCATTACGGCATGTCAGGACATGATCTGCGGATTATGCAGTTTTAAACAGTTAGCATGACTCTTACGCGGGACAATATTAATATATCACACTTCAAAAAGATGTTAAGAATATAAGTACAATAAATCTATATTTCTTCAAAATGTATTAAGGCTCAACAGCTTGACAGGTTCTTCAATTTCTTCAATCATACCTAAGAAGGCTCAAGATCCCCGTTCAAGAGTGTCTATAAATAACATGAACATAAACCCTGTATGCACAGGTGAATATATTACAGATTGAAGAAAATCAAATTAAAAATGCTGATCTTATTTTTAAAACTAATCATGGAATGCTAAAAAATAAAACCTATTGAATGACTGTTGTATTACACAGACGGAAAGGTGTTTATTTATTGTTCACGAAGATTTTTCCCCCCAGATCCTTGGAGCCGCCATGTTTGTTATTGTGCAAATCATACCATTCGCTTGCAATTGTATCGGCTACTTTTATACCATAATTAGGATTGCGAGTCAATCTTAAACAATTGTAAACATTTTATATAAACATGATGACAGGCACTTGCATTGTATATTAAAGGTCAATTTACACAAGCCTGATTCTGCATACTATCTACTTTGTAAAGTACGTCTAAACGAGATCATGCAAGATGCCTGTATAGTGTCCATAACTGAAATGATTAACGTTTATTGTAGCCTGTCCACTTTTTAATAAAGGACTAATTATATAAGGATTTAATATATACTGATAGTTGACAATGTTGATATTTTTTCTCATATTTCGTCATTTGTAATACATTGATCATTATTAGCACTGAAAATAAACATCTATAACATTGGGGTTTTGGGGCCATGGTATCAAACTATCAATTTTTAAATATGAATAAATATAAGTTACACATTTGAAAAAGTACGATTTATCATCACTTTAGGCAATTTGAGTTAAAAACATAATCACTTTAGGCAATTTGAGTAAAAAAAAATCACTTTAGACAATTTGAGTAAAAAAACATGTTCAATGATACAAACTTCATTTTTCAGACTGAGTAAAGTCTACGTTTATTGTTCAGGAATAATAATAAACTGTTATCATACAGTGTTTCTATAAATAGAAATGGAGTTTTGCCGATTGACACATGTATAAATATAGTTTAAGTTTATACCCTTTTTGTATTTTTCAATTCGTTTTGTTAAAACTTGAGTTTGTATGTGCTTAAACCCTATATAAATTTATATCCCTATATGTTAATATGCACTATACAAATGCAGATAGGATTTGCTATAGTTTCTTCCATTGCATTTCTTCTTCTTCACGGTACATTTCAACCAATGAATAATAAACTGGAATATTGGCTACAGGTAATGTTTATTTGGTTAGGTTTGATTTTTTTGGGCCATTCATGATTTCATATTGTGATAATGCAGCCGTACTTTTTTGTACTCTTATCAATACAAATTACCTCAAATGAGCTTAATTTGCTGTAAAATGTATATGATCTCAAAAATACAAAATAGCTGCATGTAACATGTACTTTATTTTGCTCTTAAGTAATTTCGTTAGTATCCATCGCAGCTAATCTCAGCATCGGAATACTCCTCCTGGTTCCAGACTGCGAAATATCACGTGGAGTGGATAGTTACCAAGATTCACTGGCCATTATATGTTCATACATGTTGTAAACGGCTGGATAAGTTTGATTGTAATCGTTGAGTCTAACTGTTACATACTATAATGTTGTTATACACTTTTCAAACAACTACATGCTTCATTTTGTATAAACCACGTCCAGTGCGTAATACTACCAAATGGTGTATGGTACTACTCTGTTCGCTTATTTAAATTTGATGTTCTTTAATTTGAAAATGCCTTAAGTTAACAGGGATATGTTGTCAACAATCGTATGTGATATTCCATAACAATAACTTAACTATGTTTCTGCAACGGGACCTCAGAACGATAATTGTCCCCTATTTTTCTAGGAGTGTACCTAATTTCAGTAGGAAGAAGTTGTGTCGCACTTTACAAACACCCTCAATGCAACTGTTAATGATGCATAGCCTTTATTCTGCCAACACATCACTTTATTTCTCGACTACAACATTGTGGGATGCCAAATAACTCTGGCTTACAAGACAGCAATATTCAGACTCCCCCAAACGTTGGTCGTCTAAAGCCAAGGAAATCCTTCTGTCCGTGCTGCTGCGATCAGTCGGAATCAGACATCAAAGATAATAATGATAACAGAGAACAACTTATTCAAAACAGGGTGATATAGTTTAAACTAGAATTTCAGTTGATTGTTGTAAAATTGCAATAATACTGGTAGTAAAATATGAGCCAGAAGTTATTCTTGCTTGTCGCAAATAATTACATATAGCCTATTTAATTGTCAAACAAAAATATTTAGGAAAAAAAATTAATAGTTTACAACAAGTAGAATCCACGGTGCAATTATTAAATAAATAAGTTATTAGGAACCCATGTGGTTGGTATCTTCCTCTTTTTTCACTCATAATGTTGGTTCTACAGGTATTCCTGGTCCCCTGTTTGAATCGCACGTCCCTCATCTCCCGTCTTACGCTGAAATCGTATGTTATTGTAATGTTTTAGTGGAAATGTGTTCTGACACTTTTTTAATCAGCTTGTTCGACATAATATCTAGATATATAGCAAGATTCAAATTTCAAAATTTTCGAATACGCAGTTTTTATATAGACACGAGAGCGTTGGTTCCATTTTAGCCCATTTACTAAGTCACAAATGAGATGCAGTGTTCTGTGTTGTTGTTTATAGTTTTGAGCTTTCCCTTTATTGATTATTATAAAGTGTAGCATTACGAATTTATTAATATCTGTGGCTAAATTTATATCCGCTTAGATAAATTTACAAGTACTTGTAGGAATATCCTATAACGAGTAATTTATTCATATAGCTTGACTGGATATTTTAGCAATTTCTTTATTTAAATGTAGCAGTGACAATGACTTGGCTTCGCACGCAGGTTACGCATATAATGTTTATTATCAGCAGGAGACGGTTACATTTTCTTTTCTTCGCTAACGCCTTGTCATGTATTTGCTCTACCATTATATGTAACAGGCTTCTTGAATCACAATGAAAGTTGCAAAAAAGTTTTATGGAACCCAATGTTAAGTCGCTATCCACAACTTGCGCGATAGTGCGCCACCTACATCTTATTAATTTAGACTAAATACATTAGAGTAACAGCCACTTTATTTGGGGGTGTTACTTTCCAAGATTAAATAATCCTTATATTCGCATAGTGAAATGATACACTATCACGAGTCCGTAGATAGGTGTCTGGAAATCGCAATTCCTGTTTTTCCTAAAGCTAAGCTAGGTTTTCGTTACTGTTTAAATAAAAAATCGTGAAAAATACGTCTTACATTTTTTTTTGTCACACAAAATTAATATTTTCTGAAACTTTATCATTCATGCTATGTTATAGTGTTATTTTTAGACTTTTGCTTTCAACGCATGATATTTAATTAGCGTATAGCGTTTTTGACACCTCATAAAAAGCATAACGTACATCCTACCTGAAAAACCAGCAAATGTAAATTCGAGCTAACAACGGTTTTAAGAAGTAAACGATACTTCCAATATGTGTTATGACCACTTTTTAAATACCGTGAATAATATCTGAAATACAACTTAACGTTTAAAAACAGGTATTTATTTATTTACTAAAAAACCTAAATTGATTCTATAACCAAAATCCCTGGTATAATTTAAAAATGAAATTATGGAAATATCGTTTACTTGCTTAAAATATAATTATCTCGAATCAAATCGAATTTTGTTCTGCTGGGGTTTCCTACAGGGTGTGCCTAATGATTTTTAAATGGTGTCATTAAATTGTTCACGAATTTTATTTAAACAGTGACGAGTGTCTAGGGCAAGCTGTTTAAGACAGGAATCCACAAGAGTTGAATGCAAGTGGCGTATATATATTTAGCATGGGTTTCAATAAATCCTTTTTTCAGAAAACGGTCTCATTAGAAAACTTAAAAAAAATGCAAGTTTAGAATGGCAGATATTCCGTTTCTACTTTTTCTTTAGTAATGTAACGATAATAACTGTACTCGGCAATATGCTTTCATGTATGTGGGTTTCAATAAATCCTTTTTTCAGAAAACGGTCTCATTAGAAAACTTAAAAAAAATGCAAGTTTAGAATGGCAGA
>JAOXYB010028600.1:0-15209 GCA_028565635.1 Phoronis ovalis
TGCTCATTTAATCTCGCACATAACTTGTCAATTATCAAAAATTGCTAAATGCTGGTAATATATGTTTCGGTCTTCATTTGCATGTTTTGCAGTTTCTTAAATTACTCAGAACAGCCTACGGTAAAATAAATATGTAAAGTATACATATACATAAAACAGATTGATTTTTAAATTCCTACAATAATTACAGATATATCGTCTATTAGAAATACCTGTCACATATTCGCTCATCTCGGCAGTGTACTTCTATTATATGAAATTGCTTTAGGGTACTTAATGGCAACAGTGATATAACAAATTATCATTGCTTATTGATTATTCGTGTCTGTGTCAATATAAAATATTACAAAAATTATTAGTTTATTTGTATAAAACGAAAACTTTATTTAGTTTACAACTTCAATTTTGTATTGTCGGTTCCTGAATCAGTAGTATATACTTTTAACAAGTATCAATAAAGTAGTAATAACGAAATTTTATTCTACTTCTTATAAATATATAGCAAGCAAGGTAAATTATTTCATATGCGTAAATAATCCTTTTTTAATCATTGCCGATGTAACTTTCTTTCACGACAGCATTATTTTTACTTTATATTATTTCCCAGGATATTAAAATATATGCAAAAAGTAGATACACAAAGTAGAGAGAGGATACCAGTATCCAGATGACAGCATTGCGATTGTCGTATGGCGAGAATAGATAACAAGGGTCAAGTAGCTCACGATAGAACCTCATTAGAAGTGTAGATATTAAGTAATAACACTCTTAAAACATGTTAGTTGTAGTAATTATTTAATTGCACTACCACTTTAGGTAATTAAGTGATGTTCATCAATTTTGACACCAACTTAAAACATTACACACTAATTCCAAATTTACATTTGGTTGGAGTTGCGCGCAGTGTACGTGTTCTTAAGAACATCGTGAAATTATACCGAGTTATTTTTTCCCGGTGTGTAAGCATGCTCGTTAATGGCATAAGAAAGCCTCTATAGAAGTTCGTAAGGAGGCTCGAAATGGACCTATGCCGAAATTGGCACCCCATCCAATATAGAATTTTTTCTAAAACAACCAAGACTCCAAGCATTTTATACGAAACATACGTAGTTTCCTCTTTAAAACTTTTTTCAAACATTTCCATTATACGCACACTAGCTAAATCGAGCAATAAACGGAATAGGTGCCTAGTTAGTTGTGTACTCGAGTTATTCGCGAGAAAGTACAGTAGTACTAAATCAGACCCTCTGTGTACACAAGAATAACCCTGCATCGAATGTATTAATATAGTTCCACACAAACAAAACTTGAAATCAAATAAATACTTTATTTATTATTTATACAATATATGAAACTATTCCAATGTATACACAATTTAAATATTATTTATAACAAAAATTTTACCAACATACTAGGCTTGTTGTATATGCAAACCTATGTTGACCTACATTTTTAAATGTTAAAACTGCATTGTGAGACAGTATAGTAAATTTATTAGTTTGTTTTAATTAAATAATGTTGGTTCCTGTGTAAGCTCGTGTTACTTCGAACATCAAAAGCCACACATGCATCAAACAGCAGACAAATAATGCCAAACTTAAATGCGTCTGTTCAGCTGCTATAAATGTTGGGAAATAAGTATATTTAACTCCATGAAGCATTCCCAAGGTTCCAGCCGCTGTTTATAACTGAATAGATAAGCTTTGAACTTAATCTGATGCCTTTCGTCTGTTATTCGAAGACGCATAATACAGCGGATAAAGTGCTACTTTAGTTCCTTTTTCTTATTCGAACTTGGGTATCAAATAAGGAAAAAGGGATCAGTTTTTTCTACCTTACTAAAATGCAGATATCAAATAAAAAAGGGAATCAGTCCCTCATTCCAGTGCAAATCTCAAAATTGGATACTCAAGGTCTTTTTTCGCAGGAAATCCAAAAATTTTAGCTTGCGGTAACAAGAAGAAACCCAGTTGTTTTTTGTGCAAATATTGAGCTAGGAATCATATATTTATAAGATTTTTAAGTAGCAATCCATTGTTATACTATATAAATTTTTTGGAAAATAATACGGAAGTTGTCTAAAGTTTTCATTCATAACAAGGAAATAATTTGTTTTTTACAATAGCTGGTTCCTTTATCCTTATTAAAGACCCAGATCTGAGTATTCACATAATTGTCATCCGGTGTAAGAACTATTGATATCAATACAACTGAAACATGGACATGTGCATTTTAATTCAACCAGGCACATTTACATATAAATACATAATTGATCCAGCTGTTGATGTAAAACCAACATATATTTGTATACAGGTACAGTATCTCCAACAAGCAAGCAAGTGCACTTAAACTGTTACGCAAGAAAGTAACCAAAAATGACAACTATAAAACTTGAGGTTAGATGTGTGCTTGCAATATCTTCAGTGGTTTCTGTCATCTTCCCATCAAACACATCAAATGTACATCTGACTGCATTTCATATAGTACATTTGAATGAAGCAAGCAGAACAACGCAAGATCCATTTCCACGTAGAATATAGTACATCTAGTATAGTCACTGGAAGGCTGTTTTAGGCAAATCTGAAAATGAAGGATGAAAAAGCATTATAGGAATTGTCAATTATAGCCAGTATGTTACATATTACACTTTCATATAAATGGAGTTCTTGTAAGCCACGAGTTCTCTCTGCAGACACTTTATATAAAATTAATGTTGAAAGTTACAGTGCTGAATACAGTAACATCAGTGAATGTAAGCAAAGATAAACTCCTCTAAACAGTTTAAGGATACTACAATGCCTCTGACACAAAAACGTGTGTGCAAATATGTCAGGATGAAAACTATCATTTTTATATTTCAAAAGGTGACTGTAAGTATTCGTGAAATCCTGAAATGATACTGGCATGACACAAACAGAAGGCCTACATATTGGAAATTCTTTTAACTTTTGTAGCTTACCACCATTCATATTTATCACAGGATAGGTAGACATTTGAACACCATTCATGATCTGGGGTTGGAACATCATATTGCCAGATGCTCCCTGCCCAGTTGCCCGATGAACTACACCCTGATGTGGATACTGCTGAGTTTGCAGCGTCTGGAATTATTTACAGCAATATTAAATTATTTGTAGCATAACAAAACAATACATTTACTTTAGATCTTTGAATAGAAAAACCTTCCCGAGTCACTCATTGTCACACAGATGGTCACAAAACCGTCATTATACAATGATTAAGTCAAATTTTCAAGTACTGTAGGCATTTACTATAAGAAGGTGGCTAATAAAATCAGTATTAAATCAAATACTGTTAACAAAGTATCACAGACTTGACAAAGAACAGTGTAAAGACTAACACATACTTACATTCTGGCTTACATAAGCATTTCCACCATGGGTATATCCATGATCTCCAGCCATTTTGATTCCAGTTGATCGTGAAATCTCTTGTGCTGTACAATTTTGCCCATAACCGATTTGTGTGTGCATTGTTGTCTGTGGTAACTGGGGTCTGGCAGAACCAGGATGTCCATTTCCAGTTTGGCTTAACATTGGATGTAAAATTCCTAGTCCAGCAGTAGTTACACTAACAGGCATTCCTTGTGGATGGGAAAAACTTAGAGTTGTTTTAACATCAGGCACAACTCCAATTTGTGCAGAATTTGAGATCAGTAATTGTCCCTGAGAAAGAACAGAATCATGGTGCTTTGAATTGGAATGGTTTTGGACCATCTGAGAATTGGGTATTCCTTGGCCACTTGATTTGCTAACATTATCGATGTTTTCAAACCCCATACGCCAAATCTTCTTAGATGGAGGCCCTTCTACAGATGCACTAGAATTTTCTAGAGGACGCTTAAGATTCTGTGTTTTATTTATGCTTCCTATTCCCTCAACAGCCACAGATTTGTTTATAAGACTCCCTTTTTCTGAATTAGTTACAGTGTTACTCATATTTTCAGATGTTTGGTTTTCAATTGCAGCATTTTTCAATAAAGTTTCACTTGTGCCAGATAAATTCATTGCAATTAAGTGTGACGATGCAGATATTTGTTGTTGATTTGTAAGTCCATTTAAATTCGGTAATTGATTAACACTTCCAGTTGTTTGAAATGGAACAAAATTGTGTTGCCCTTGCCCTGGCTGCCTGTTAACAATAATGACCTGCTGTCCATTAATAAAACTATTCTGAGGGTTTACTGATAGAGGTCTTGCTACACCAGCTACAGGATATCTTGTAGTGACAGACATCTGTCCACTGACAGGTGGCTGAGAATTTAATGCAAGGGAGCTCTGAATGGCACTGACTTGAGACGTACGATGTATGTTCATTTCTCCGGAAAGTCGCTGATTCAGAGAATGTACGCCAGCAGTAGTAGTAGTAATCGCAGAGGGTAATACTATTCTTTGTCCTTGTATTCCTTTCTGATGTATAATTCTAACATCCTGCTTAGTACTTGGGGAATGTTGACCTGCATACATACTCCCACTTACAGTTGCATTCCTGGGATATTTATGCTTTGGGCCAGGGTGTTGTACATTCACTATTTGTGGCATTGAACTATGAACAGCTGGCAGTATTTGCTTAGGGCGTGTTTGTTGTAAGGTATTCATGCCTTGTGCTTGAGATCCGCTTACACCAACACCACTTTCAGACACATTAACTAGGTTTTGTCCTTTGTATAACTGAATCATAGTTCCTTGAGGCAACTTTCTTTGTATGCTAGAAAGTATTTCTGGAGTTACTTTCAGTACAGTCGTGGGGATGTTTAAATTAGATTGGGCAGTTTGAGGGCATCCTATTAGTGCTTCAGATGATAAAGCATTGGCTTTGTATATATTCTGTTCAGGTTTACTACAGTTTGAGTCTCCAGCTCCTTTAAGAGCAGCTAGTGTGAGATGTTTTGTAGCATATACAGCATTGTTATCCAACTCATCTTGGCTATAAGGGCTGCTACTACGAGAACTCTGTAAAAGAAACAAAATAAACATCTTAATATAAAGATCACAAAATAACAATATTCACCTTGTCTGAAAGTTGTGTTTTTTTTGTATTTGCAAACACTGTAATTCGATTGAAAATTCTGTATGATACAGATATCACACTTTGAAACTTCGTTAAAATAATGCAGGTTTCCATTTGCCTTTGCTACTCTACACAATGATATTATCACGTAGTACAATATACTATTAGAGAATCTTCGGCTGCCTTATGATATTATCACATAGTACAACATACCCTTAGAGAATCCTCGCCTGCCTTATGATATTATCACATAGTACAACATACCCTTAGAGAATCCTCGGCTGCCTTATGATATTATCACATAGTAAAACATACCCTTAGAGAATCCTCGGCTGCCTTATGACATTATCACATAGTAAAACATACCCTTAGAGAATCCTCAGCTACCTTATGCTATTATCACATAGTACAACATACCCTTAGAGAATCCTCGGCTGCCTTATGTAAAGCTTCCAGTGCTTTGTTTCCTGCAGCTCGTTGAGGACGGAATTTTTTATGAAACGAATTAATCATTTCTACTTCAGTTCCTTTAAATTCTTCATCACTGTCAAACTCCTCGATAGGCAGATGCCTTTTTAATGCTCTGTGCAGACATTTTTCTATGTTTCTAGCCAGCACAGTATATTCTGCATGAAGAAATAAAAGTGTCATCGCCTAAGACATTTTAAAACAGCACCTTTACTGCCAACCTTAAATGATACTTACAGCATGAATTATAAATGCTCAAGCATTTAACTACATAGAACATGTTGCATATTTTTTATGGTCTACTTGATTGCTTTGTATTGCTATAACTCGTGCACAAGGCAATGAAGCAAACTACAAACATGTAGCACATTTTAAGCAGTTAAATGCAAGAACATTTAAATGATCATAGTAATCCAGAATGCTAACAAATGAAAAATTAAATTATTTTCACTTGAAACAAGGCTTCAGCACTATTCATTCCACTGGTCATTGTATATAATATATAACAACGCACTCTTCTCTTAATTAGCAACTTCAGATTTCCAGAAATATTAATCTAATAAAGTCCCTACATTTCAGTTTTATGCAAAAAAATCCCTTAGAGAGAGTAAATGAAAAGTTGCAATTATTGACTTACCACTTTCAGCTCCATTATAATATTCACAATTCTCAAATATGAGTTGAAAGTCTTCAATAAAGGCACCACGGGAAGTATAGTCTTTATTGCTAAGATTCTTTTCTATTGTTGAAAGATCCATGGGCTTCTGAAAGAGTGCAAAATGTGAAGTGAACACCAGTTTCCAGCTGTACTAAACTTACATGAGAAAAACATTTACATGACATTAAACAAGCGCTTTGATGTACTACAATTTTAAAGTAATCTGAGATGTGTACAAAGATAAATGACACTGAATTAATAAAAAACGCTATTCCTAGACGACGATCATGTGATTTTTAAATTTTCCATGTTTATTTCACTATCTTTTTCTTTTGTTAGTTTCCTCCTCTATAGAAGACCATACTTTTATAGAGTAAACAATGTACATAATATATTATGAGCTTGCTAATTAATTTGACCCCTGCCACTCGGTTGTAGGGCCCCAGTATGAGATTGCTAATTACTTATTTTACAAACTAACATCTAAACGTGTTTTTTTTAATAGGAGGTAGTTAGTAAAATTGTGTGATTTTGTACCAGAAACACAAACCAATATCCATACGTTGAGGGGGGGGGGGGGTAAAATCTATATGAACACTGTTTGTATAACATCGGTTTTGTGAACTTTTGAGATCTTCCCTAAACATGATACTTCTCGATCATGGTTTATTTTATTGAAATGTTATTGTATTTTCTTCTGGTATATAACTTTATGCAAGAATTTACATGGTTGATAGCAAATCAAACTGTCTTATTATGTTTTTTGTCATCCCGTATGTGCACTTTACATATTTATAAGGTATGCTTTCTGCAAAATGGCACTATTTTCAAGTATTTTTTAAAGTTAAAACATTGACTTTCTAAACCACAATTAAAATACCGTTGATTTACCTCCACTACTTCAGAATATCCAGGTGCGATGTCATCTGACACCGGATCCATGAATGGCCAGGCATCCTTGTGGTCCTTAACAGTCTCTAGCACTGAAAAGTTAATAACTCAAAGCTGAAATTACTGCTGAGTATATAACTATAAATATGTAAACATGATTCTTGGACTTAAGAAGTGTCAGTTGGTTGTTACACACATATGCTAGATGTACAGAACATAATGCTAACAGAACATTTGCATATGCTGTGTGACACCACCAGCTGAAGCCAAACAGAACATAATTGCACATTTTGTGAATAAACAATCATGCAGTTGTCATTGGGCGATACATTCACAAAACATGGGAATGCGGGTTTGGTTAGGTTTGAATGTTCCCACAAATAACACCTAGCCTATATTGCCAGTTGATCTGTCATGCACATCCACATACATAACCTAATGCACCCTACTAAGATTACTTAACACAAAATAGAATGTTATACTAAATTAAAATCATTTCCACGGAAATGTGTACCTTTAAACATGCTAGTCATCACATCATCATCTAAATCTTTGTTTCTACAAAAGAATAATGCAAAAAATTATTACAAAGGTTGAGCATTTAATCGTATTTTTAATGTACCAACAACTAGTATGAATACTTTAAACTCTATTACAAATACAAGCACTTATTGTAGATTTAGTTAATTCAGCTTAATATATATTTTGAAATCAAATCTGGAACTATTTTCAAGCCCCACTTTAAGTGTCAAAGAATGTGTCCACAGGTGTCTGTAGAAAAATGTTATTATTACAGTTATTATAAGCAATCAATATTTTTAAAGACATTATCCAACCAAAACTTCAACTGATGCAACTTTCAATTTGGTATAATACTTTTCAAGCACAAAATTTGCATATTTTCCCTTTTTGTTTTCCATTTATAGATAATGCAATAAAACAGGACAAACAAAATGTGTATTTTTATCTAATCAGCAAGAAGAACTTACTGTGAACTGTTGCTGTGCTGTGAATGTTCATCTATTACTAAGTGGGGTGGCAATTCTAATCCCTGAGCAATGTAAGCAGCTCGTTCTTCCCTTAATTTGGCTCTTGTTGCGCGCTCTGAAAGAAAGCATCACAGCCATTGTAACAGTAAGTATATGTACCAACAGGATATATCCTGGAAAATATTTTCTTCCACCTAAAGATGGCAAAACAAAGATGCCTTGCTACTGCAAATGGAAGCTGTTTCTTAACATGATTCATAATTGGAGCATTTTTCTGCTAGTGTAGCAGAATAGAGCATCTAGGTAATTAGTTTTTACTTGCTTTCTGATGAGACCGATGGTTTATCACAAGAATTGGAATTTGTATTACAGAATAAACTACCTTCTTTTTTCTTTGCCCTCTCTTCTCTTCGCCTTCGCTGTTCTTCGTGTTGCTGCAACTCTCTCTGTTTTTGCATTTCTGCCTCTTGCCTTTCTTGATCCTGCCTTTCTTCATCATTTAACATTTTCATGATTCTTTCCTGTTCTTCTTGTTCAGCACGTTTTCTCCCTATGCGAGAGGACATTCTTTTAGGCGCCAACTCCAAAAGTTTTTTCTTAAGGGCCTTTTCCTACAACAGAAAATAAATCAAAGCATTTGTTTGACGATCTAGGTCAAAGGTTATGATTCTCAGTACTTATAAGCATGTATGCATACTCAGAAATATAATAGTGCTCTCTAATCATAGACAAAACTACAGCTTCAAGAATTTGCTTATTCACCTTTTCTTCAAACAACTGTGGCATAGCTGGCAAGAACTCATCACGTAGCAGTTTATACAATTCTCTCTCACATCTTGGCTTACTGCCTTTAAATGCTTGCATTAGATTTTCCCATTCTTCTAGTGTTGAGCAAATCAAGTGCCACCTAAGTGGTTGCTGAGATTCTGTTTCCACTACGTCTTTATTTTCACTAAAATACAAAATGAAGTAACTTCTAAAAATGTAAAATATGCGGCACAGTTTCTCTGTTGCCCAAAATGCGAAAACCAACAAATCAAGAAAAAAAAAATCATGAAAAGGGCCAGTCTTCTGAATTATATAATCTAATAGTGTTTACCTATCATCTTCGCTTTCATCTTTTTTGCGTCTCCCTCTTTTGTTTTTCTGCTTTAATTTTGCTGTATGCTTGCCTTTTTTCTTTTTTTCCTGCAACTTCTGTTTGGACCTATAATAATTAGTTCATGATATAGTTTACAGTATATTATATACCACAAAAGCTATAACATAACACATATGAGTTGGTGAATCTATTGCTTCATGTCACAATAACTTGATGTATGTTGTAGGAATGTCTCTTTTACCTTTGTGCTGGATACTGAATTGAAATATGCAAATTTGAAAACGAAATAGGTTTTTATTTATTAGAAGCAAATGCCATGAACCATG
Organism: Phoronis ovalis; assembly: GCA_028565635.1. NCBI lineage: Eukaryota > Metazoa > Phoronida > Phoronidae > Phoronis > Phoronis ovalis. The sequence continues at coordinate 9,466 of JAOXYB010028600.1, forward strand.
CAATTTCATAAAAAACCTTACTTCTTATTTTTCTTGTTGACAGATTTTTGTGGTGTCTGAGGCAGTGGTTCTGCATCTTCTTTGTATAACCTTGTTCCATAAAAATACCAGTAGGTGGCCCTGCTGTTGTCATTTCCTAATGGCACAATACGGAGACTATCAGCTTCCAAACTCTGTATTAACAAAAATGTACAAACTTTCATGTAAAATTACAAAATACATAAAATTGGCTATCAGAAATTAATCAGGGGATTTCTTTCACAAAGTACAAGAAGTTGCATGAAGAGTTATAAACAACCTCTAAAGACACACCTTAAGTTTATCAGTAGCATCATCAGCATCCAGTCTAAATGTGCATAATTCATGTAGTATCTCAACTCTGTTTCTAAGAGAGAGTTTGCGAAATTCTTTTTCCTCTTCCATAGGATTTTTGCAACGAGTTTCAGACTCATAACGAACTTTTAAGATGTCACTTAGATACAATTCAAAGTTGTAGCATCTGTAATTAAATATAGTACAACAATAAATAAATGAGTGACTTAAAACAGGATACATGTGAAAGGCTATATATTTGACACAGGAAAACAGAGCATTGTGTTACAAGTTTCCAAAAATCAAAACTGCTTACAAAAATATTTTAGTAAAACATTTTGTTTCACATTTCTGTCCACACAATGTACCTCATTTTTTCCTCTCAGCATTATATTTTTACTCTTTGGATTCCTACCCAGGAGTGATTTTAAGCACTGGTTGCTTACCATGGATTACACTTTTAGACATTCGGAACTTACTAAGTGGTAAAGTTTTAACACCAAGTTGTTTATCTCTGCTTACTGAGTTTTTGACACCCTAGATTTCAAACCAGGGGTGAGTTTCTCAAAACTTATCACATCTTAAGACTAAGATTGCGATACGTTTATGATTAAATTTAGACTGAGATTAGACTTTACAATAGACTTAAGAGGCGGCCTGTCATAAGATAGCTTCAAGAAACAGACCTCTGGTCCCTACCAAAAAATTGCAAAGGTAACCCTTCCCTTAGGGATTGTTGTCTATTTTTTACTATATATACACCAACTAATAAACTGTGTACACCCAGTTTATCAAGGAGTGAACTGCCTCATACACAGAAGAAATTGTAATAAATCCATTTACTCTATATCTGCTCTTCCATAACATCCTTGTAACAATCTACATAGTAAGTCCGTGATAAATGGTGATCCTTCTACAGTTGAAGATGCTAGCAGCCCTTCTTCTAATTCCTAAAATGCAATTAAATGTAGTATGAGACATGGCCTAGAACGGGCCCCAGGCAGGGCCTAAACAAATCCCCTACCACCTAGTATCAACAAATTGAAAGTATTTTAGTATGTCTGTAAATTTTTTTTTCTTTTCATAATTTACTATCGTGAGTGTTTAATAAACATTTATGTGCTTAAACAACTTATGTCACGAAGACATGATTAACAGAACTTACCTCAATATCTAAGTCGGGCAAATTGAACGCAGAACGGAAAAGCGAACAGAAGTGTGCAACACTTGGTACCTCGTACCACGAACGGATTTCTGAAAGCACCAACATAACAAGGTTACAGTAAAACTTACACTACATATCTAAGATAGCATTTGATCATTTGTCAAACGTTTTAGCGTACCTAATATTATATATTTGGGTTCAATTATGGCAATTTTCTTACCTTCCATAGTTACTTTGTCCGCACGTAATGATGTCATGGACGTCAGATGGCGGAAAATATATCCGGGTACTCTCAGAACAGTTGCAATTTACAAATAGATGTTTTTGTATGAATATATCAATAATATGTACAGATATTACTGAATGAATCGTCACATACGTAAAAATAATTTATTTTCTTAACTAATTGCGCTATTTTAAAAATAATAAAATGTTCATATGAAATTATGTTTTGTGAGAGTATAGTAATATGGCATGATGGGATATGTATGAGATTTTGTAAGTGGGCCATAATGTTGTTGATAAACAAGATGCTCATTTATCCAGTTTTGAGGCAAGTGAAATCAAGGATATGCATTTTACCGAAAATGTTTACTGTCTACTGCACACAAGACAGTGATTGGTTTATGAAGCATTTATGCTTGCACTCTGCTTTGAGCTCAAGAATATAATGGGTTGGATCTATTGGATTGGGAACCACTCATTAGCAGAAAATGACCGGGAGAAAATGTTTGTGGCAAATATTGTAAACGGAATTATTTCAGAACTTCTGAGACGGAAATTGGTGATTGCTTCACGAAATATCATAATGTTTACCACCTTCCCACGGATTGTGTGTGAATTTACTTTTAATTTTTAGTGTTTTTTTCAGATTCCAGTAATTTAGTTGTTTAAACCGGTATTGTTATTGACCAGATACAACAGTTCGGCCATCATGGACCCAGGTCAGTGGAATCATGGATGCAGCAGCTCCTACCACAAGTATACCTCTGGGGAAGGGCTACCGCCAAAACCTGTAGGAAGATATGAATTTCCAATATTAGACACTATCAATAGCTTAGAAGGTACAAAATTTATTTTTATTTCAAAACTACGGCTTTAAATCACTATCGTCTTTCAAATATAATAAAAACTCACCCGTATTATGAAATTATTGATACGACAATACTACGATGGTCTTGGTTTGTTATTATCAAGTTAAGATAGTACAAATCTACATGGGGAGACAAGTCAAATGATTAAAAATTAGTGAAAATCGAGATGTAGACACTCGCGAGATGCCACCATTACTGTTACTTCGTATTTATTTCAACAAACATAGTGCTACTAGAAACATTTATATATTTTCACTTGATAATACCAAACTAAGACCAACGGAGCATTGCTGATTGAGAATTTTCATCGTTTTGTTAATTTCGAAAGACAATAGAACTTTATTGAGTAGGAAAGTGTTAGTATCCCCGGAGATGTGACTTCCGTACATTCAGAAGTGAGGGGTGTTCAGCCAGAATGGATAGGTTGGATCTGACAACTCTTATGTAAGGTGTTATAGAATTTCGATCATTATTATTCTCTTTAAAAAAAATTAAAAAGAAAGAAATTACTGGCTAATAAACAGTCAGATAATCATGCGCTATTTTTGTATGTAGGACTGAGCGGCTTCCCTGGAACTCTGACATCACCCTCAGGATTTCCAGTACTTCCTGGTCACTATCGCCATCCACTATCTAGTAACCTACCACCACTGATGGATACAGCGGGTTCTTATCAAACAGCAATGGGGGCACATCATATCGGATCAGATCCCAAGTATCTGCCAAAGCATCAAGCTGTTGAGACAGAAAATTTAAATCATGAAAGTGCAAGTTTTGTTGATAAAGCTGTTGAAGACCGAGGTTGGGGCTTGTCCAGTTTTATTACACCAAATGTCACTTCGTATAGTGGAATTAGTTTAGATCGTGGAAGTAACATATCTCAAACCCCATTACCAGCACATATAGGTTCGAAATCCAGTGTTAAACAATATAGCTGTGTAGCAGTGACATCTCATCATATATTCAATAATGTTTCTCAAGCCCCTCATAATATATCCAGTAACATTTCTCAGACATCTGTTTTGGCACCACATGATGTACATCATCAGAGCGTAATATTGCACAAACAATTGCCTAATTCTCACTTACCATTTAGTGAACCGCACAAATCTTCATTTGTGGGTGTATTGCCAAGCCAACACCACCATTCTTTAGAAAGTCGTCAAGATTTAACACAAGAGACACGTCGATTATATGATACACCTCGGCAAAATTATGTAAATACTTCACACTATGAAACATCAAATAAACTTCCAGAGTATACTGCAAGCCAAGCTTCTAAAGAATTAAACAGAGTACAGCATTCTCAATCAAATCAGGATGTAGTGTCATCTTACTACCAGCCAGAAGTTGGCAACAAAGCATTAACTGTTTCATCTGGGTATAACCCACCTCCCAGTTTCAGTAACAATGCTCATTATGATCCTATAAGTCCAGCTATGCCAGATGACATAAAAGATGATCATGAAGTTTGTAATTCAAACAGTCAAACAGATAGTTTCCAATATGGTGATTACACTAGGTCCAAACCAGAGGTATATAATCTGGATCAGTTCTTAATTCATGACAAAACTCCAGAGCGATCTTTACCAGTTATATTACCTTTAGGACAATACCCTTTTACATTGTCTACTTCATCCAGTGCAGTGGTTCAAAGAACCAGTCAACAAATTTCAGCGACATCTACCTTTGAAACACCTACTCCAAACATTGCTATACAAGCAGTGGCTGACTCTACAACCAAAAAGGGACAAAAGCCAAAGCGAAGTCGGAAAAAGAAGGAACAAATTCAACTTGAGTCACTAAAATCAGATTCTAATGCTGTCACATCTGACAGTTATCTCTTCACAGTTCCTGTTATGCCTTCCAAAATAGATTCGGGGGTTATTCTTTATGATTCAAAAATGCCCAAGGCAGATGTGAATATCAAAATAAACAATATGCAAGGTTCACATGAACAGTCTCATATTACACCACCCGTACCAGATTTAAAACAGGTATCACATTTAATAATGGTCTCTCCAGGTGCTCATGTGCTACCAGATATGAATCTAGGAATGAACACTCTTGGGACAATACCCACGAGTAATAGCATTGTTCCAGTTTTCCAGGAACCACTGGTTGCAGATACACAGGTATCAATGCCACAGACCAAAGTTGTTGCAAGTAGAAATGTATCTGTTCCTGTACTGACACAGACTACAGACATACTAGCTCAGTCAGTAAATGCTGCAGGTTTATCAGAAGGTATAGATGTTTTTGCTTCAAACCCATTTATTTTTGATCAAAGTGAAATTAATTCAAAGACCTACCAGGAACGGAACATCTGTGTTGTTTCCGATGTAGATGATGAATTCGATCATCTTGCATCCCCAAGCAAAAATCTGTTAAAATCTTCAGATTTAGAACAGTCCACTTCAAAACCTGTCTCTAAGCCTGCTGGATTTCAGAATTCTTTTTTGAACTTTATTCATGGAGGTAAACAAGAAACGCTATCAGAAGTGACACAAATGCCAGCAGTAAATAAGCCACAATTACCAAAATATATGCCAGAAGATAGACCAAGACGCCCTGTGCAACAGCATACTCAATCTGTCTCGTCTGAAACTAGTGATGATTACTCAGACTCTGATTCCTCTTGTAATGAAATTAATAATTCCACTTTACGAACAGTACAACATGATCCAGATTCACCCCCTGTTCAAACTGTAAAAATTGATTTACGGCATCTAAAATCTAAGTCTGGTAGACGGACTGCTATAAAATCTAAGAAAAAAGGGCAGTCCTCATTGGAAGAAAGAGTCGAAGGAACTGATAACAGTGATGATGAAGTCGGAGAATTTTATGTGGAACGGGAATCAACTCCTCCACGTAGAGTGCAGTCAGCAAGGAAAGCCAAGGAATGCGCTAAAAGTATGTATTACCAATAAAACTATAATGTGCTTCATATTTAGGAGGCTAAATATCATACATGCACATATCTGAAGTTACCAGTAAAACATGCAGGAATAATTTCCTATAATGTAAGTATCCTAAACAGTATATCAGATTTTTAGGCCAATCGTTCGTAGTGAATGGGCATATAGTCGTATGCTCTGTTTTTAATATGTTACATTTTTATGCCCATCCACCATAGTGGAATGGGCATATTGTCGTAGTGTAGGCGTCGTCGT
>JAOXYB010028611.1:0-15207 GCA_028565635.1 Phoronis ovalis
TATATATATGGTTGGTTGTAATGTACCCGGAGACACTGCTCATCATTGTGGTTATTAATAAACATAATTCATGAAAACAAATATTAATGTTTCTATTATTTTATTTTTTATATTATACCTCATATTTGACAATTCTGACAGTGATACATTCGCTCTTCTTAAACAGACATTTTCAAATAGCAAACATCGTCTCGTCATATTCCGAACATACGTTGTGAAAATATTACATTGAATGTCAATGAAAATAATACCAATACATCATGATCAGGGCAAAAATATCACAAAAATACAAAATGTTCGCTCGCTTAAATCGTCTACAGGTGCTGTCCACGATTGTTATAAACATTCACACGAGTGCAACAGCAGGTAGCAATTCCTGGGAAACCCTCATATCTACTAATTGTACTACAATATCAGTCGGGCATAAATACAAAACGTCTGCTTTGTATCACCAGCTGGTTGCATAAATCAATAATGTGTCGGACTCCGGTGCACATTTTAACGACAAACACAAGCACAATTTTAGATACACATATATCTGTAACTTCTCAGATTCTCTAACAAAAAAATTATTTGTTATTGAAAGTTCGCTAGCAACACATGGCATGCATAGGCACATTGCTATGACATAATGTACGACTTTTCATACATAGCACTTCTGCAATACAGATTCTAAAATCCATGGTAAATTATAATCAGACTAAAACCTATCTACTATTTCAGTGAACAATAAATTCGATGACAGAAACCTTTCACACTTTTGCTCTGCACTTGATAACCTCAACTGCACTTGAATTTGAACAGTTATACTTTGCACCTGTTGTATCAGTTTGCACCACTGAATTCATACACAAGTACCACTAAATCAGGAAATGTGAAATTGTTTAGAAATCCATTTTAAATTGCCTTGTGCCACTGTATTACCAGTTGATTTGGTCCTTCTAAATAATATAAGTGCAAAATCATAAACCTTACGACACAGTACAAGGTATAACATGGTACCAAAGTTGCACTGTAGCAGTTTTAGTAACACGCCCGATTTAAAACCACTTCACGCAACTCGAGTGATTCGTTGCACCCATCTGACACAAATGACAGGATGTGCAAGTATACAGTGCATGACGATCTTTTAAAACTGTAGTTTTCTCCTCAAGAACATTACAATCGTAGGTTAAAATAGAAAACGGTAACTGCAGGTTATATATGTACTATTACAACAGAAACACCTGACAAAATGAATCACTGTGTTAAAGGCTTAAATTAAAACGAAATGATTTTATAAATCCTATTCTATAAACATATTTCTGTCAAACAAGACAATTTCTTTGCATGTCAACTGTCAATAATTTTCAACCAGCGCTATAAAGCACTAAAACCGTTAACATGGTCTTAGTTTTCCGGTGTATCAACACATGAATGTACAATAATTTTAAGTTTTCTGGCAAGACGATAATGGAATGATAGACATGATAAATGAAATGAACTGCCCAAGAGTTCTCTGTTCCAAGTTCACTAAACTGCCTCATTGAAAAATCTACATCCGTAAAATATGAAACTAATGACATGTATTTGATAAATGAACAATTTACTAAGTCGACGAAATTACCCAATATCAGACTGTCACCGACATTACCTTGCTGCACTGAATCACCTAACTGAACTGTAACTACAGTATTTTCTGTGCTACTTTCGCTCTTGTATATTGTACACAATTTTTAGCTGAGAACATGGATAAAGTAAAAACCGAACAAATCTTCCAAATCTTCATAGTAAAGCCTACGTAAATTTTGAAGCTTAAAATGGCATTAAGCACCAAGTTGATTACTGGTTAATTATTATAACTTACAGCAAACGAGACAGTAAATGACCAGCATTTTAGTTTTTAATTAATATAGAATAATTTAACCTTTTAGTAAGCTCTCGCTGTTTACTAAAGATGAAGGTCGCACAGAAACGTGGCGCAATCACGAGTATTATGTCTCGGAGTTCCAATTTTCATCCAACTTAAATAAACATTTGTGTGGGATGAGCTAGACAAAAGAGGACCGTTATCATTACTTAATTAAATAACTGACAGTGTGAATCATGATAAAAGGTTGCTGCTGGTAATCACGAGAACTAACAGTCTAACAATTGCAGACAAGAATAGCTTCGTCCCAGCATGCTGGTTACACGGAATTCTGTACTGCCCACATGAAAATTTATAATAATGACAATGATATAGTGTCAACTTTTGGCACTATCGATACAATTTAAATTGAACATGACAATTAAATGTGGGTATGATTCATGATGTGAAAATAATATTATGAAATACATGCTTGTTGCCATGGTGAACATATAATATCACTGGTTGGAAATTAATGCCACTGCTTTACCGACACTTCTCTACTCGTCAATTGTACCACTATCAGCTTTCTGCAATATTAAATAAATAACTTAAAACAGTACAATAAATAAAGAAGTATTGCAAATCTATTTTCATTAATGTTTTTGGCACCATGACTGGTTTATGCTTTTGGCCGATTGTTTTGTTTCATTATAAATTATATGCAGAAAACATCCAGTAGTTCCTTAAGAATGCTTTTCGTCCACTAAAAAACTGCTTGGCAGCTATCTCTTCTATTCTTCGCGAAGTTCACCGATGTTCTATATGAAATGAATCACACTTGAAATATTACAAAATCGTGAGCATCTGGTGTCTTTAAAAGACCGATGTTCTTTATAATAATACACTTTGCGATTTTCTTTAACAAAGCTTTTGAGCCATATAAAATCACAAATTTTTGCAAAATTCCAGCACCATGTTTGACATGTGCCTTCGATATGAGTGTGCCTAGTCATAAGCCTATATGCTATCGCTACTACTAGCACTGCTGAATACTGCGGAGTCTGTGCTATTCACAATGTCCGAATATTCAGGCGGGGGTTCCCCATCATTTATACACGGGTTGGCGCTGTTTACGCTACTACCACTACAGTTCCGTGAGTGTCCAACAGATCGTGAAGTCCTAGAGTGCGTGCACTCTTCTGGGCTACGCAATGACGAAGTATTATACTGATTATTATAGGACATGCTGTAACATCGTACTATTCTTGCTTGTCCATTGTTATTCGGCACTATCCGTGTAGGTCCTTTGCCATTTTCTTGGTTTATTAATTGAAAATGTTGTGCTCTATATGGAGGGGGACTTTCTCCGTCATATACTGTCCTATTTGGAGGAGGTCGCACACTCTCCTGATCTATCTCGCGCCTAGGATCACAACTACAATTATGCAACATCTTTTGACTTTTGATATAGCCTTCTTCACCGTCCTCCGATATCGGTATAAAAGGCGGTAAATCTACTTCTAAGTCTAAATTTTGTGCTATCTCTGGTGACTGTAACCTCCTCGTATGATGCCTGTGGTTACTACCATAGCTGTGGTGTGCTAACTCTTGTTGGTATCTTTCCCTAGGATTCCCTGGCACATACACCACCTAAAACATAAAGAATCGAAACTGTAAGTCCACTTTTTAATAAAAAAATTGAAACAGTACATGCTGTCTATTTCTGTAACAAACTTATTTTTGACAGACTCCTGGAGTAAGCAATATTTGCTAATTTTTTGCATGAACCATTAGTTTATAATGCAAAAAACACCTGTACAGCTTCATTCCAAATTTGGACCATTCCTAAATCTAACATTTTTTTCGGGTCATTTTAGTAACCGTTTGATCATAAAACATTTGTGAAACTACATCCAAAATATTTCCACATAAATTATGCACTATTTCTAGGAAACAGTTCAACTTTAAGCCATTATTTCATCTTTTAATATTTTCAGGAAAAGTGTGAATATCATTACTTAATGTTGCCCCACATAAATACCCTTGTGTAGACATATGTAAAATGTTATCACTGATCAAATAAATGCAAGGTGCATATTTTTAAAGATAACTGGGATTATTTGTGTACAAACTTACATATGCCTGCTATTTGAGTTAGCCAGACTTGTCAACAGATGGCACAACATGCATCTTAAGTACCTTAACAGGAAAAACCTAATTGAGCAAGTGTGACAAGTTCCACACAGACAAACTTTTAACTAATGATGCTTATAGCACACCTGTGCACAATGACATAGTTATGCAATAAATAAGCCGAATATAAATATAAGTAGAAATTCCGATTTCTGCAATTTCTGTTTGCATACACCACAAAGATACCAATACTGGCCTGTTTTATCCAACTTTTATTACTGATTAGAACTGCCCAATAGCCCGCTAATTATAACAGAACACACAATCAAGTATTTCCTCAAAAACTTGTTTTTGTCTATCATACACAATTGAATAACAATCCTAATTAGGTTTTCAACATTTCTGTATAGAAAATCGTGCCACCCAAAGATATCACCGCATACAGAGAAGGAAAACAGTCAAAGCATATTAATATCCTTATTTATTTATGGAATACATAAAATAAGGTTAAACATTTCTTTGTGTTGTTGAAGTCCAAAAAGAATACTTAGAACAAAGGAAGACTAACAAGAAAGAAGTGTGACTATTGTCTACAGCTTAGATGCACAATCACATAGGTCATTGAACCATAGTTATATACAAAACAAGCTCTACAAATGTTATTCTACAGCTATTCTGTAAAATTATGCTTATTAAGCACATCATCTGTACTAATTTAAAGGCAGGCCATATGAAAACAAGTTTTATCAAAGTCACAAATAGCAGGGAGGTTATTCAACTTTTAAAACAAAAAAGAACTTTGAATTTTCTTAAATATCAAAGAACATGTTGTACTTTCAAAATAAGATTACATTACATACTTTGTAATAGTTCAAGGATTTCAATTACCCTGCAGATTTATTTACAGATAAAGCAACACAAACAACCCCATGAGATTATTAAAGTCATGTTTTACACGGAGAAGAACTTTTCAACTTTCTTTCAAGATTAAAAAACATTGTTATTTTGTCATAAACTAACTTCCAGACAGTTCTATAACAACTCTTATGGATGATCAATAAATGTTAAGACGAAATTGGCTGAACTCCAACAAACCAATGAAAAGCCAGACAGTGTTTACTAACTTTGGAATAGAATGACATCACACGTACACAAAAGCCAGCGTCTAGTCTGGGTGTATCTGTGAAATTCAAAAATATCATTTGTGGTACTGTGCCAATGTGTTTATCTCAACATCATGTCTAGGTACATGGCCCTAAATAAGAATGCAATTTTTTTTACACAATTTATCTGTGTAAACATAGATTAGATGTAAAACAATGCAGGTCAAAAACAAATAATGGAAAATTTATAGGTTGCATCAGGAAGTTATAGAATTAACGATGACAAAATGATATAACTACAGTGTAATTATCCGACGAGTCAAAAACACGCAGAGAAAGTATTACATACAGATCAACGCTGGTTTCAAGTAAAACTAACATATTTCGTTAATTTATAGATTTCATGTAACATTTTCCTATGTGACGGAACAATATTCAGTACTGTCTGAATGAACTGTATGTTATCTTAACCTAAAGAATGGATCTTGACCAGTTAATAATTAAAGCACAACAAATAGCATCATTTTCACATACTTATGTCATATTTATTCATATTATTACTTTCACAGTTTTCTTTGTATCAGTGATGTTATTCCTTAATCAGTAATAAAATAATAATTACTTTAGCATGCTGCTCACTCAGTCTTAGAATTTTATCAGTCAAAATGTCAATCATACCATGAAAATTACAAAGAGCCAATTGCAAGGCAAATGAAAGCCACTGAAGTATAAACTCTGGCACAAAAAAATAAATTTGTTATTTTTTCGCTTTGTGAGCACAAGCATGTGATTAATGATTAAATAGTTGCAGCGGAAAAATCTAGAGCTCTATTTTTGAAGTCGGGAAAGTGAACAGAAACGGCTGCATATAGAAATAGGTGTTTATAAAAGGTCACTACATTAATTACCTCCATAGTACTATTTTGGAGCTTAGGTCATACCTATCCTTGGACATTCCACACTTTAAGTTACTTGTCTCAATACTGACAAGTGTGATGTATGACAAAGATAGTCTGGTGTTGCTTTTTATGACTTCAAAATGTGAAGCTTTGTACTGTGGTATTCATAATATATGAAATAGGTCAGACGTATAACAAAAGAAGGTATGAAACTGGTCACGTTTTCATGAGGTTTCTTCCTCAGTTGATCAGACATATGCGTCACTGACTATATTAAAAATGAAAATGCATTATTATTGGTGACTTGCATGTATTTATCATACCAGTATTATTCAAGTCCAAAGGCTGTCCTTTTATCCCGAAATTTACAAGATTACATAAATTTGAAGAAAGGAACATGTCCCATGTTTAGTCTACAATTACATTATTTCTTTAATTATAGCATCACATCAAACAAAATCTGATAGAAACATTTTTAAAAAGTCCAAAGTGTTTGTGATAAACATTGCAGACAGTTTACATTAAAGCATTTAGTCAAATTACCATGAATATCATACACTTATTAATGTGGAAGGAACAATCTTGTTTATAATACAATTACATTAATCCTTTCAGATTTGCAAAATCTAAGGATATTTCAATTCTATCAATTTAATGATTATGCTTTATCTTCAATTTTCATAAATGGATTCAAACTATATTAATTTATGCAATCTGACATTGAGACAGGTAAATGACACAATATATCCACATCGCAAGCAAGTAAGAATGCACATACAAGATGTCTAGACCAATCAATTCCAGGAATATATATTTAATTTCATCAATAACAAGATTATGAAAGTTCATTATTATATAAATGCCAAGACCGAACAACTACTTAATGAAAACTATTTCACCACAAGGTTCACCACGGTCATCAAACCTACGCTGCTGTTATGTCTGGATACACCAGACACCATACCAGCAAAACATTTCTTTATCTGCATTTGTACCGAAAAATTGTTTTTCCACAAGCACGCTATGTGGTATTCATTGCTGTGCATAATTGTTGAATCATACTTTCACTATTTTAATTTTCAATATTTTCAATAGGTGTTTTAGTATTAGACCAGTCGACATACATGAAGTTTTATTATCCTTTAAAGACACCAGGTGGCTACTGGCAGCACACAATTCAGAATGATGAATATTTGGAAAATAAGCTTAACAATACCACTATTAAAGAAAAAACAGATGAACACAAATTCTCTAACAAAACCTACACAAGCTATTATTCTGAGTTTCTACACAACTTTCAAGGAAAGTCTACAGTTCAACTAAACAGAAACAACATCCTGTGTTATTCAATTTCTAAACTCTAATCATATTTCCTGGGCAGACATTCAACAAGAATTTATTTAGTCTACAAACACACATTGCTTTTTAATAGTCAATAAATCTGGTGAAGGCCACTGATGGTGAAATCTGGAACAATCATTGTCATTAAAACTATAAGAAAAATAACTCACTTAAGACCAGACTGACCCAGAGTCCACTCGGGTTATTATGCCAACCAGTGCCCTCCATAAAATTCACATTTGATTTGGGGGGGCAAAGTCAATTTATGTAAGCCCAAAATAAGTATACATTAAATGCAAATAGTTTATTCATGGTTTGTGCTATAAGGTTTAATAAAGATGCCATCAAGTCTACAGTTTTTGTGAAATCAATATCCACCCATCAACCAATGGACATTTATACATAGTTGGGAACATTGTGCAGTAACATGGTAACACAAATCATAATAAATACTAGTTATAATATATTTGCAGAATTTCCTTAAAAAGGATGCTTAGTTTTAACTCACTACGCAAATAGTCCTGCAGCATACACAGGAGAACATCTCTTATTTTCACATCCGTTATATCTCTTTCAGAAATCTTTTTTCACTAATTAACTTCTTATTTCAATAAAATGAACAGACGGATATAGTTGGAGGCAATCTCAATACCCAAGACTACGTCATTCCGCAGAACTAACAAACAACTAACTATACGATAAACCCTCCAGGATAAAAATCTGTCTCGCTGTGTTCTACTACTAGAGATCTCAAAATATCAACTTAATACAGACATTGCACAGAGCCTGCAAAAGAATCAGTATTTTTTCCATTTTTAAAATATTCAGAATTTGATATCTCAAAAAGGCGTATCACAGATTAAAAATATTTCTAATTTGACTGTCTAGGTATTCTGAATACATAGGTAATTCCATAACATATTAGTATATGATAATAACTTGAGATGATGTAATGTGTCTAGACAGTCTTTAATACTGATGACAAATCCAGTGGAGAAGCAAATCTGACAAGTTACCAATACATGCCATCAAGGTAATAGAATTTACTCAGTAAATATTGTATACTTCCATTGCAAACAGTGTCAAGCTAGTATATTAGACTCCCATACATAAAATCTGGTCATGTGAAGTCTAGAGAGCATAACTTGTTAATCACCAGTTGTTAAGAATTTAATCTCATATTTTGAGCTAGTTCATGGATATTTCAGGGAAATCTTTATAGTCAGCAAAAAATTCAATTCTTTACCAAATTTAGACCTTGACATGGTTGTGTACATAATGACAAGCTCTGGAGTAGTATATCTGTATAGCTTCCTAGGTCAAGCATTTGTAGTGTCTGGTCTTATCTCTAACAGACAGTGCAAGAATTACCCCTCTAACAATAATGACACTCCAGACATTCCTCAGAAATGAATTTCACCAAGCCTGCACTTATTTTAGTCCTCATGTTATCCTGATTTAAGACTTGAACTTTGAATGACTTTCCAAGTTAACACATTTATCAAACTGAGGTTCCCTAGCACACTTCCCTAATAATCTGTCTCTATTGATTTAAAAATAAATTTTGTACAGTAGTAAAAAAATTCCTTATTTTGTTATTAGTTCCAGTCTAGATAAGATATCAAACATCTCTAAACACTGCCTGGAAAGTTTTTGTATGTGCAACACATACTAGGTTTCCCAAATTTAGATATCAAGCAGTATTAACAACAAATAAGACTTTATTGCAAACTAGAAATCCAATTCAGGAGGTTTCGAGAATAATCAGATTTTTAAAAGAGTACAATTGCATAGAAAACAGTGATAATTTATTTTCTTGAGGATGTTAAACTGTAATTTCACCCAAAGACTAAACTGCAATTGTACTGACAGTATATTTGAACTTGTGGACCGGACCCAATGCATATTTCTGAATTTCTGGAAATATATTAACATCATCATTTGTTTTGTTCTAATGCACAAAAAAAGCTTTTACAATTTTCCAACAAGATGTTGTTACACATTTACATACTAACCATTAATATTTAAGGAAAAGCACCACTCTATACTTGACATGAATAGCACAATGAAAAGTAATTAGACAAATCTTAGTAAATTGCATAAAATCTCTCCAAGACAATAAATAATTTTATCTTCATTAGCTAGATCTAAATCAGCTGGAAAAAACATTACAAAATTTTAAATCACTAATTATTTGGTATTTCTTGATAACATTACTTATTCTAAGAAATTAAGTGACACAGGAAAAATCTGTCTGGTGTCTAGACATTACATTACATGTTACATTACACACTTGCACACTTCTATACAGTGAACAATAAGTACAAAACTTTAAATGTACCTGACAAGAGACATGCCCAATTCCCTATTATATAATAGATTTCACATACCAGTCCTTAAGTCAACTCCTACATCAAAAAATGTCAGACTTTGGTCAACTGTTTTACCATTCTAACCGAACAACAATTATTTGTAATTACTTAAAAAACATGTGGTAGAGAATTTTACTACAAACTGGCAATTAATTTAACCATTTTCTAAATATGTACTTAAAGGATAAAAAGCTATCTCATTTGTGAACAAACAATTTACATTTCCCTGAAACGAATACTAACTTATTGCAATAAAAGCAGAATTAAATCCAGCTGACTAGCTATTTAATCACATGTAACTATATTTAGAATAGAAATTGGCAGTATAAAAACTTAGCAGACATAAACCTAACGTTCCATCACATGCTATAGGGAGAAATAAAAACCCACAATGTAAGACTACTCATCAGCTGTCTGAATGGAATAAAATTATGACCTTAATCATATTCAAAACATCCCCAAGTAACTACATTCTTACTTACCAATTCAGGAACGATTTTCGGTTTCTGCATGAGTAAATTTCTCTGAAGATTTGTAATTTTTTCTTTCTCCATACGATTTTCATGTCCTATACACTTTTTGAGTAGATTTATAACCTTATTGTTAGACATGGGTCTATCTTTTCCTTCGATAGTCATTTAAAATCACCTCCACTGTTAACTCAGCATACTACTCATAAGACAGATTCTACACATGTGTACCAAGCCAGACTGCAGACAATATTTATAGCCCAATCACTATAACCTCATTTATTATTCATGAGCTGTCCAATTGTAATAGCAGGTTAACTTACAATGAATGGGATATGAATCAGACAGTCTAGACATTTTAGGCCAAACTGAAAACATTTTAAGTAAAATTGTAGCCAAATCTCTTAGGTAATTAATAATTAATATTTTAAAACTATGAAAGTATAATTTACAGGAATAGAAGATAGATTACTTACTTAATATAGTAAGTTAACAAAATCATCTTTATTCATGATTTATTTAAAAAAATAAAACCTAAAATTATAACTTTGTGCTATCAAGCATCAGAATAACAAAGAATCTATAACACAAAGGTATTCAGGACAATGGATATATATATAACACTTGTTTTTTTATTCCATAGGCAGCCTTCCAAAAATGTATAATTATTTAAAAACAACTATTTGGTTTGGCCTGTAAGGTCAATACATTTAGAAATTGCACAGACACAAAAGAATTGTATAAGAACAATGCAAATATATTACAGGACATAACAAATATCCAGACAGATCAAATACATATGGCATGTTTTTTTCTAATCTCGTCCCTTATCGATTACAATTCTTGTTAGTTATCTTTTTTCAAAACTAACTAATCATAGTGTTTGTTCTTTCAAATATGAAAGAACATGAAGGCCAGACATTGTGTCAACAACATAAGGTATTCAGCCTATTGATAGCCTCTGGTAATATCCACAGGTAACTTTTATTGTATCACACACAATCAACACGCTAGGCACACAACACTGAAAACGTGACAAATGTCAGCCTAATAGAATTTTTTGTGTCATGTGTAATAAAAAACATGATTGAGATGGTATCGAGTGTCAGTGAATATCTTTGAATCTAAAGTCAAATATTTTCATTTACGTAGTCATAAATATCACATTTATTCTATTTTGACAGCAAGGCAGATGATTAGAAATGATAATGAAAAAGTGAGATTATAAGCTACCCCGAGACTAACAGAAATTTAGCACAATTTTTACCCAGCAGGTAATTAATAATTAATATTTTAAAACTATGAAAGTATAATTTACAGGAATAGAAGATAGATTAACAATGAGATCCTATTTCAGGTATACCCACAAGTAGAATATCATTATCAATGCGCGAAGTATGCAATTATACATTTTTCAGTTTACTTTAATTATAATCAGCAGAGCTAGTTACCGTGTCACAAAAAATAAGTTAATACGGTAGAATTCAGAATTAAACTATTTCTATGCCTTTGTAAAAAATAACTAAGCCTAATCCATTATTATCGTACACGCATCTTTTTCCTCCCATGCTCGCTCATTTCTGTGTACTCGGTTAGACCACTGACACAGATGTCCGGTCATACATTTATAATAATATCAGTATTAGGTTTGTGCGTATAAATTTGTGTGGTTCCAGCAAAATATGTGAGGTTTAGAAACAACAGTCCAAGTAAGGAACGTGACTGATGGCTCATGAAGTTAGATTTTTGGAAAAAAGATAATATACGAAAGGCAAGATATACCAGAAGGTTATTCTCCAAAAACAGCTGTTGTTCCGCTGAACTGAAGCGCGAACTGTATTTTTTAC
Organism: Phoronis ovalis; assembly: GCA_028565635.1. Taxonomy (NCBI): domain Eukaryota; kingdom Metazoa; phylum Phoronida; family Phoronidae; genus Phoronis; species Phoronis ovalis. The sequence continues at coordinate 11,997 of JAOXYB010028611.1, forward strand.
AGAGGTTACACAAGGTAATAAAGGTATAAATGGCATCTACAACGTAGGATTCATTCGCAATAAATAACATGCAGTCGCCACATGTCCTAGAAGGTAAACTTGAATGCAAGGTCAAGGTGAACTCATAGGATAAATATCCAACATCTGCGGTTTCATTAATTACATTTTAAAAAAACATCTTTTTTGTGGAAAATATGATGGGCACTTATGAAACCAGCATTTTAATTTAAAAGACGCACAGTATGATGCCCACATCTATGGTTTTCCAGGTTAAGGTACGGTTATAAAATTGAAAAATTAGATACCAAAAATAGTCACGGACAAGCAATCTTCTGCTTTGGTTTTAAGCTAATCAGAAACATAACCACATGATACTTTACACTTATCTTTTATATAACCATATAATGCTCACGTTTTTTTTTAATTGATACTCGCACAATAATAACAATATTTGTTTTATATTTGTGCCAGAACTCTGTTTTATTGGTATTCGTGTACAGAGTGCAGCAGCCTATAACTATTGCATCAAAATGCAAAATATTTTGACTACAACAGTCAAGTTATCATATCCTAGCAGATACACTTTACCCCCTGGTAACATTATGCGACATTAGATGACACAGTGAGCCACATAAACTCGGACAGTACGCTAACAACTTGGACTAATTCATTTTATCTCATTGTTCCCTTCACTTTTTATCAATCTGGTTGCTTTATACAGCTTGACACATTATAAGGGTATGATTAGAAACGACAAGGTTACAAGCGCAATCTGCCATTTTTCACAGTATCACTGTAAACCTTTATTAATTCCACAAGAACTACAAATGAAATTATATATTTATATAACAATGTGCAATCACATTATGTTTACATAACTATACAACATATTAAAAAAGTATCATCAACTAGCACTGCATGCTTTTGTAGTTCCTGTTGGACAAAGGATATAACTACGATTTAGCAACGCTACAAGAAACTCGAGGGAGATTAGAAGCAATTCTAACAAAGAAGCCTCTACACTTATGTGGGCTGTTCATGTGCATATATATCTGATTCAATTAAAGCTTCCTCAGTGAAGTACTGGACATTGGTTCCCTATAATTGTTACAATCAGCATGCTTTGACTACAGCAGCAAAGTTATAACACAGTTGGAGATACACTTTAATCCTTTGACATCAGGTGACATAGTTTGCTACATAAAAAGGGACAGCACACTTAGGTCAATGTTTTTTATATCAACAAATTTGGGCACAGTTATGTAGCTGCATGCAACTTGGTGGCCATGCCATATTTTGGACTTTGCCTGTACCCAGTGTTTCCAAGAAAAAAGGGTGTACATATTCACAAGGGCCAAAAATTATGAATAAATTGTTCATAATTTAAACACAGTATTCTGTCCTGCTAGTTTATCTAAGTGTGCTAAGCAAAGCAAGCTGCCGGCGATACACTCTGGCTTGATCAACTACCAAAATCTGTTTCCATAAATATTTTTGAGCAACACGACCAACTTTCCTCGATCAATCAAAGCGGTCATGTGAATTTATTTTGGAAGCCTGCAGCAAATAGCCTGGAGGCAATTTCGTGAGTGTGCACTCTCCGACTGAGCGCCTTACTAAAAGGCGATATAAAAATCTAACTGATTGAGAAAATTCAAAGACAATAACGTTACAAGGCATGAATTATACCACAGCCTATTCAGAATGAGTCAACATGATAGAATAGCTTTCATAGATGATGATGGGCTAAAAGTAGAAACGGTAATGAAATAGTAACGATCAACAATGTACCTGCCCCATGTTAGATCCAAATTTCACACAAATGACGACTTAAAACTGCTTGTAACAAAACTCAGCATGGCAATACATGTACATCCTTTCAGATACTAGGAAACATCAATTGGTTTTACCAATTATAATGCAAACACTTAAAAACAGAATATGATGCGTGTGGACTACTAAATAGGGAAGCAAATTATGTATTTCAAAGATGCATTTTTATTTTTAAAAACCAGATCTTTTCCTATATCCATCTTCACATTTATTATCACTGCGTAAGTTTACAATGATTTTTTCATACCATTAATTTTTATTCTGATTTAGTTAAGAATAATTTTTGTAAGGCAAGTCTACTTGTCACTCTGAACAGAATAGTCCAAAGCGCATGTGAAGCATACCATCATAATCTACTTTTAGATGGCATCAACCACTATTTTTTACTAATAAATGGCACCAATAATTATTTTCTAATAAGCTCCATTAAAGACACTATTAGCAATGTCAGAGGAAATGTATATTTTAAATTTGTCTATAAAAAAAACAAAACTTTAAACAATGAGCATATGATTATTACTAGCAATGACAAATGGACAAAAAAATATATTTTTAATATGTCTGAACAAAAACCTGAGCAAAGTGCATATGAAACCAAGCGAGTGTTAGGCTGTAAGAAATATTTTTTAAATAAAAATAAAAAGATGTGTAATATATAAATTATTTATGTGTCAGGTGAACTCTTCACTGTCTTAAAGTATTTCTTTAATACATAAGACTTAAATCTGTGTTAGTACTAGTTCGATTTTTAAGGTGAATTGATGGGGGCAATACAATTAAACTTGTCTATCTTTTGATATTCCGAGTTATATTACCTCATATTTCTTTAATAACCAGGTATAATGGTGATATATGATTCCATTATTTTGACTTGAGACATGTCACTGATCTCCAGACATTCAGACAAGGAAGTATGCTACAGATTTATTGAACAAACAGTATTAATAAAACTACAAAATTGCTCAAGAGTTTTGGAAATTTGATATCAAAATTATACAACTGTTCTGCAGGAGAACGGTAAACGTTAAATTAACAGTGTAAGTATGAAAGTCTCTGCTGAACAAATGACACACACACACACACATATATTGTAATGACTCATACATTGTATAGTTTTTCCACAAATCCGAAAACTGCCATTCGTACAAATTACTTTTTTTGGGGGGAAATGTGAGTTAACTGTTGAACTTTTTTAATTCTACCTTCAAAGAAATTTAAAAGGCTTTTCCTACTTTTCTAATACAAATTCACACTCTATTCGCTGAAAAATAAATTCATAGCTAGCAGCATTCTAAGCCCGGGGGATGGTCAATATGAAAGTGGGTACGCATGTTCCAACAAAATTTCGCATGAAAGGGTACGTTTTTCGAACCGCCGG
>JAOXYB010028622.1:0-31330 GCA_028565635.1 Phoronis ovalis
AGCCTCTGTATTAAATGTAATCTTGTTATATCAGTACTACATGTCTAAGCCTCTGTATTAAATGTAATCTTGTTATAGCAATACTGCATGCATAAGGGTATGCATTAAATGTAATCCTGGTGTGTGTATGTGTGTGTGCGTGCGCGAGTAATTTTACCAAAAAATTAAGTAGGCGAGATTAATACTTACCCATAGCAAACATTGGGTTCTTGAAAAACCGTAAGCACTCTTTAAATGACGGTGCGCTCTGTGTACAATTTAGTCTGGGCAGCTAAACATCATTTTGTATAAGTTACATTTTTGATAACACAATGATGATCTACACAAAGGTTTATACAACATGAGGTTAAATTAGGAATAGAAAAGATAAAAATCGGCTCAACACGTCTTTACATACATAGCCATAGATATGGAAGGCGCCACTGTAAGCATAAGAGAAAATATTTTACTTAATTGACAATTGTCTCCAGAATATCCAGTAGCACATCCATCATTGCACACTCCTGTGACGTCATTACACGGTCCTCCTGTTGAACAGTGACATTCACTCTTACAGTCATTACCAAATCTTCCTGATGGACAAGCGGCATCTAAAAAACAGAAAGTTCTAAATGCATTCATGAACATTCAGTTGAACAGTGTGTAAGATCGGCTAGTCACCCTCAAGCCACCTGGTACTGGAGCTTCAATGGACTAATTCGTTATCTGAAGAGGTACCTTAATAGTGCATTGCAGTATCTGTTAGTTACACTGTTTCCCACAAGGAATCAGCATACACATGCCTGAGCTTTCTGTCTTTTTTCGCTGTCACATTGGAAATGTCCTCTCCCCAAAACTCAGATCTGAGAATAGTTTGGAGCGTTTTAAATCAAAATTGTAATTGTAATATATATAGACTATAGACATTTCACTTCATTTTATTTCTACATAAATTTAGATATTGGGCTGTTCAATTACATATATTATAGCTAGCGAAAGAAACTCTGTAAGGTGGAGATTTATCAGGTGTCAATTTGCCAGATTAAGGCTATTTTCCACTATTCGGGAGGGATAGCAGGTACAACGTATTGTAATAAGCTTGGAAACTGAAGCATAACATTTTTAGTTATTATTGATAGCTATGAAACACTATGTAACAGTAGAAAAGGCAGTGAATCAGTAAATAATATATAATTATGTATAATATAATAGTATTCAAAGCGATATTGTAAACTATTGTTTTTGCCTATATGTAACTGTTTGATGAAAGCTTTAAATGTATATCTAGACGATTACATGCATAATGTAGCTTTGGTGTATCGCTGAGATTTGCAATTACCAGCACACACACACATACACACCTGGACAATAAAATAAAAAAATTACCCAATTCCTCTGCATGATAGCCTTCATGCATACAAAAATTGTACAGCCTTTCTTTCATTAGCTGTAACACCCAAAATGTGCGAATAAATGCTAATCTGGACCCTGTTTAAATAGAAATTCGTAAAAAATCCGCATTGCATTTTTTTCACTCCAAATAGATGTTTTCTAAAACTTTAACATTCAAGCTATGTCATAATGGTGTTTTCAAACAATTGTGTAAAATTTGTGAAATTTAATTAGCGTTTAATTACTTCCTATGAAAATCGTTAGGTACATCCTACAGGAAAACCCAGTAGATAAAAATTCCGGCTAACTATATTTTTAACAACCAATCAATACTCCAATCATTTGTTTTTGACCATTTTTAAATTGCGCAACAGCTTTTGAGTATATAAACAATTTAGCGTTTTTAGCAAATAAAAAATTATCTTTTTTTAAACATTAATTACTACTTCAAATACTATTTACGGTCTTTACAATTCGGTTAAAACAAATGATGGAAGTATCGTTTACTTCTTATTAAAAACGTAGTTATCTTCAATTTAGATCCGCAGGATTTTGCTGTAGCATGTACCTTATGATTTTATGAGATGTCTTAAAAAATGTATTAAATTTTATTCGTTGTATACACAAGTCCAAAAATACCACCAAAACATAGCATGGATGTTAAAATTTCAGAAAACATTTTATTTTACATAAAAAAATGTAATGCGGATTTTTCATTGAATCTTTAATTAAACAGTACCGAGGGTCCAGCTTAGCCTTAAAGGGCTCGATTTTCCTGTTGAAATCAAGTTTGGCATCGTTTATATATTTACTGATTAAACAATTAATAAAATCATAGTTACATATTTTTTATTGCAAATATATATGCTTTGAATAGCACAAGTAGAAGCACATTTTAGCAAATTAGGCAAGGCTGCACAAATACACACATACACATAAACACCCACATCAGTGTTGAAAAGAAAGTTAAAGAGCTTATGTCAAATCAGTTGGAAATAGAAAATGTTGAGAAAGTGCACATTGAAAGAGCTCATAGATTACATAGACCAAAAGGAGTTAAAATACCAATAATTGTCAAATTCAACAGCTTTAAGGATCGAGAGAATGTGCTTAGCCATGCTAAAGAAAAGTTAAAGGGTTCAGTGTTTCGTGTGACTCAAGACTTTACTTCACTTGTTAAGGATTTAAGAAGAAAGTTAGGAGTGTATACTGTGTGAGCCCGAGAGGAAGGGAAGAGGGCATTTGTGAATTATGATAAACTGGTGATTGATGGGAAGACTTTTGTGTATAACGATGAGAAGGATGATATTCGGGAGTTATTTATGAAGCTGGCCCAGGCAAATGTACACAAAACAGCTGTTAGAAACCCAGATAATTTAAGGATTGTAGCTCTGAATGTAAGTGGTTTAAAAAGCAAATTAGCTGATGGAGCATTTACAAAATTTCTATATGATTACGAAATAGTACACCTTAGTGAAACATGGGCAGAGTCCAATGGTGACTTTATTGAGTGTATGCCTGGATATGAACATTATGTAATATGTCATAACAGAACTAGTAAATATGGTCACGCTCCAGGAGGTTTACTTGTAGCTGTAAAGAAATATATAAGTAACGAAATACAGCGTATAAATAACAATTTTAAATATGTAGTAATATTAAAATTGAAAGCAGACTTTTTTAATATGGAAAATGATATAGTAATGGCATGTACACACCTTCCACCTGAAAATTCAAAGAGTTATGATATGGACGAACAGGAAACAACTGGTATGTTATTGTTGGAAAATGGGTTAATCAAAATAATAAGTGTACATGATAGTGCAAAAGTATGTGTAATTGGGTATCTAAATGCACGAACAGGGAACCTGAAGGATTACATTCTCGATGGCAATGCACACAGTTTGCCTATGGAAGATTGGTACCATAGTGACGATTTCAATATTCCGCGTAAATCTCAAGATAAGGATGGTCAAGTAAACAAATATGGAAAAGATCTCATTCATATGTGTCAATCATTAAACATACATATGTTAAACGGTAGATACAGTAGCTACTCTGAAGGAAGTTACACGTTTATGCATGTCTTCTCGAGGTTGTAGTTTGATCGATTATGCATTAGTATCCACGAACATGTTCAAGGGAAGCTGCATAAAATGTTTCAATGTATTGTATTAAGACGTATCAGATCATTTGACATTGCTCTTAGAAATTAAATGGGAAATCAGTGAATCTTATACTCAAAATAGTAGTGAATTACAACAGCGAATACGATTTAAATGGAATGATCAGAATGACGAAGATACGAGCTTATTTGTGCAGCATATAAATGAAAGTAATGAAAGGCTATTGTGTGAGGAACTTGTTGAGAATGGTCATATAGACAAAGTTGTTGCAACAATTGAAAATATACACTCAAAAGCTGCAGAACACATGTTACATAAACAGAAAAATAGAAAAATTGGATATCAACCAATATGGTGGGATAGAGAATGTGCGGAACTACAATCGACAAAAAACAGGTTATTACGAGTATTCAGAAATTTAAGATTACAGCAACATTTAAATGAATACCTTAATGCAAAAAAGAAATTCAAAGGAACATGTGAAATGAATGACAAAGCATACAAGGAAAATATGAGAAAGGAAATTAGGCGAAATATGACTGACAGAAATAAGTCCTGGAAAACGCTAAAATCTTTTCGACGTAAAAGCACAGAACATTCTATAACACCAAAAGAATGGTTAAATCATTTTAAACTTTTATTGGAACAAAACCAGGTGAATATAGAGAAAGAACATGAGTAGACGGCAAATAAGTTCCTAAGAGACCATGGACAGTGTGAAGATTGTGAAGATATTGAAGAGTTAGAATTAGATATAACAGAAGCAGAATTAAGAAAAACTGAGTATGCAAATTGGGAAACTCCCAGGTATTGATGCAATTGAAATTGAATTTCTTAAACACATTTGCGAAATACTTATTCCTGTGATAACTAAACTCTATAATAAAATTTTAAATGTAGGATACTTCCCAGAATCATGGTGTAAATCAATTATTCCGCCGATACATAAAAATGGATCAACTTCTGAAACGAAAAATTATAGAGGAATATCAATAATTAACGTAATTGGTAAAGTGTTTACACAAATTCTAAATAATGGGCTAACAAGCTGGATGGAGTTAAATGACAAATTGCCTGAGGAATTCGAACAAGCTTGATTCAGAAAGGGTCACTCAACATGCGATCATATATTTGTGTTACAGCCAATGGTGCAAAAATACATTTTCAAAAAGAAAGGGAGATACTACTGTTGCTTTGTTGATGTTTCGTCAGTTTTTGATAGTGCACCGCACACTTTATTATGGTATAAATTACTACTTGGGGGATCCATCGAGGAATAATCACAGTGTTAAAATATATGTATGAAAAATTGCAGTCAAGTGTGCTAATAAAAGGAAGGATTAACATATATATTTAGATATATACTAGGCAAGGTTGCCAACTAAGCTCACTATTATTCATATCTTATTTAAATAACCTATTATCTATGTGTCATAAGAAGGGATGTAAAGGAGCGTATGTATCAGAAGAATTCCCAAATGTTATGATGTTGTTATACGCTGTGCACAGGGCACAGCCACATGTATACAGTTACAACAAATGTTGGATGAGCTAGTAAATTTCTGTAAACTGTGGAGATTACAAGTTAATTTGAAAAGACAAAAGTCATAGTCTTCCGTAATGGTGGTCGTTTACGAAAATGGAATTTTGATGGTAAAGACATTACTGTTGTATCTTTTTATAAATATTTAGGACCGTTTTTTACTCCTAAACTGTGCTGGTTATTTGCTCAAAAAGCTCTTGCAGATCTAAAGTCTGTAAATTTGATTGAAACAGTTACTTACAAATGTGATTACCTTCCTTTTGATGCTTTGTTTAACATATTTGATAACATGACATTACCAGTGTTAAATTGTGGAGCAGAGATCTGGAGGTTTGAAACAAAATTTGTAATGGGTATCTCTTCTAACACGTGCAATGCAGCAGCCCTTGGGGAAGGAGACCACTGTATTGCAAATCATTATGTAAATTAGTTAAGTACTGGTTCAGATTGTTAAGTATGCCTAGTGAAAGACTGCCCAAAGCAGCATATAATGTGATATGCCAACTGAACAGTGTAGGCAGAAGAACGTGGACAACTGAGGTTAAGTACATCTTGAATAGGTATGGGTTTGGGGGTGTAGGGTCAGTAGCAAGGGGTAGGGTCAGTTAAGATTTTTATGAAAGTCTTTGAAGATAGAGTGATAAACTGTGCAGGACAGGACTGGCATAACGAAGTCAACGAATCTAGATAATTGTTTATATATAAAGAATTCAAATCATACTTACAGCCCGAGAAATATCTGATGGCAATAACACAGTCAAAAATGAAGTCAAACTGAGCTAGGTTCAGGTGGTCAAACCATGCATTAAATATAGAGACAGGTAGACATTTAAATTTGGATAGAGATTTTAAATTATGTGAATACTGTCTTAACATGCTGGGAGAAAGCTTCTTGGAGGACGAGATACATATGCTACGTATCTGTCCTCTCTGCCAGGATCTAAGATCTATTCTACCTCGGGAATATGTGATAAATGAAACATTGTTTGGATTTGTAAAGTTTTACAAGATATTGAGATTTCTGTGATAATTAACTTGGCTTGTTTTCTTACTATTCCTTTTAAAAGAAGGAAGGAATATTTGTATTGTCTATATTGTTTGTAAACTGTATTATGGGCCGGTGGCCTTTAGTTACAAATAGTATTATTATTATTATTATTATAACACCCACACACAAACATTTAAATAACATTTTTGGAAGTTCGTCCAATTCGACATTTTGATCTCTAAATGACCTTTTGACCTCAATGTCAATTCATCCCATCCCCGAAATGTCCTATGTTAATATAAACCTTATTGAAAATTGTGATACTACCCTATCGACACTCCTTACATTAATGTTTGTCATAGTCACTAGAACGAAACGACCGTGAAAAGGTGGGATAATAAATAATAATTATAACAAGTAAGGAGACAGGTTAGTATCCCTGGAGACACCGTCATTAAAGTTAACTATTTAGCACATAGGCTCAAATATTGTTATCTTGATTGCATCTCTAAGAAAACAAAATAAAAGTGTCTTGATCCCGGAGAAGGAAATAGTTCTTAGTGCTGCTCTCGATAAGTCTCGATCTGGCTCAAGTTAACAGTCGTTTCCCTCTAGTCAGTATGAATAGCATTGACAGGTTTGTTCATATGTATAGTATCAAATGCATGGCTATGTATATTGATGTGAATGTGAGCTAAAACTTGTAAAGGAAACATATAACATATATTACACCCTTGGGTTACACGTGGTTCTACGCAAATCACCCTGAGTATATCGTTTAACATTTTCATATTTTATAGTTTCTTACCTCTAAATTCCAGTGTTATGTCTTATTGTCATGTGGCTTCGTTTACAGACGGTGTTGCTATAAGGCATACATTGGCACATACATTTGGGAGGAATTAAATCACACAATATGAAAATATTAACCGTTCTAGCGGAGGTTTATAGCCCCTGTCAGTCTGCGTGATTCATGCATGTACCACGGACATGTACCTGGAGTCAATCGTAGCAGGTGCAAGAACAGGTGTCTAGACTCTGACTCCGGTTCTTATCAATGCTATTTTTCTTACGTCGGTCTAGTCCATAAAAAGATGACTATTTTTTAAACTTTGCTCTATAAATGATTCAAAAAACCTTGTCCATACTTTCTATCAGTTGTATACATAAAAATAGAATATGCAGCTTACCAACGCACACAACACTGTGAAGCAACAAAATTGCTATAAGGAAATACAAACGTTCTAGGTCGACAGCCATTACTCCAAACAAACAGACCCAATCAGTCTTGCACATTTAAAGGAAAAGATGCTTTTATTTCCTGGTACTAGCTATAAAGGCTAACGATTTCCCACTGACCTAAATTTATTACCATCAAAATAGTTACGGTAACTAGGTGAAAGCATCCAATCATTAAAGTCACATGAAATATGATATTAATGTGCGGCACCCTGACACAATTATTTTAAAATTTCATTTGCCGGGTAAACAACTCATGATACCTAAATAAACAAATGTATCAAGTAGGATATTTTAATACAAATGCGATGATAATTCAATGTATTGTGTCAATTGACATAGACATAATTAATTGTTTTCCTTGTATAGATCTTTCAGTTATTGTAGCGAAGTTTCTTCATAAAGAAGGCGCAGAATAGAATATTTGATTGCACTTGGTGGAGCTATCGGTCTCAGACCCAAACGATCCCAGCATGCCGCATTCATTCTGTGAATGAACAATTATGCAGTTCTGCGTGCGCTCACGGATTCATTCACAAAACGCATTCCATGCATGCTGAGCCAAAACCAAGAAAAATCTTATGTTCTTTGATCTAAGAAAATATCCTCCTTTTTGTGAGGATATCAATACATATATTTTCATTTATTTTTATTTTATTAATAATTTTCACCGGTTAAAGCTTTTCTAAAGTCAAATTTAAAACAACAAGTTTTACGCATAAATAAAGGATGCCGATATTGAAAGGGTCTGAAAGTTCAATTAAATGACCAATGACAATTAAAAGCCCGGGGAACACCAGTCTTGAGGATCCTGGCAGAGCATAATGTATACCAGCGTGATATCATTTGGTACAACTAAAATATTTGGTACGATGATTAAAGAAAGTTTAATTAATACATGCCCAATAATGTAAATATATATAACTAAACGGAACAATAGATAACATGGGACGTTGCGTCAGATACTCCCGCACCACTGCGTAACATAAATTGTAACACTAAGCTTGATTGGGACATCAGCATGCTTTAATGCGGAGTGATTGACTGACAAGATTAAAAACTTTAATCATTACATGTATTTCCTTGTCGTTAGTTAACTTTTCACATTTTGTTTTGTTAAATTGATCAATTGCTACACATTCTACCTACTTTCAGTCCCAGAATCAGGAAAAACGAGTTTTTCTTCTAGAACTGAACCTATCATTATTAACTCTTATTATTAAAGCTTGTTTTAAAATAAAGTTTTAGAACCGTTCAACTTTCCTCGTTTGATTTTACTTAGTGAGGTATTTTATACTGTATGTTCTCGATGAATAAAGCTGAATTTCTAAAGAAAAAAAGTTTTATGGTTTTTCCTGGATAACTTGGAACGCCTGGGATAATTGGATTGGTTATTAGATTTAACAAAAAATAGAATTCATCTCTGCATCTTGACGTTGTTGCTAAGAGGCTTTATAAATTTAATTATATAGTTTTATAATTACTGTTACATGCACCTGCAGTTCAAGTATAAGAGTACTGTTATTTCCTTGTCTGTTCCATCAAGTGATTTGTCTAGACAAATTCCAGAATAAAACTTACTAATAACTACTATTAAACAAAGCTTTATTAGAATTTAAAATTAAAAGTTCAGATTACATGCAAAGTGTACTAGTTGACTAGATGCACTTTAAACTATATTACAAATGCTATGTTTGCATGCTAGCTGTGTAATATCGATACAGAGGACTGGAAGCGGCCGGATCGGTATTTTCGTTTGGCCAAATTAGTAGAGAGGATACTGGTTCCTGACAAATTAGCGCAGTGGATGCTGTTTTTTGAATAAATCTACTCAGTTGATATGTTTTTTGACGAAAGAAAACTAGTGGACCAAGTGTTACAGGGTTTTACAAACCGGCATTCCAACACGCATGAAATTAATAGAAATCAGTGATTATTACAAGAAATAAATAAAAAAATAAGCAAGCCGGATTTTGGAGTGAAAAATATAGTGGAGAGGGTCCGTTTTTTAAGCGATCCCTAGTTAGGGTATTTGCAGATACCTAACCTATGTGATCTCCTGCATACTGTTACTGAATATTAACCTACTCAGGCCCTCCTGAGATTTCTGTTAGCAGATCTTAACCCTACGATTTATATGAAACGTGGTGCTCTCCTCAAGATCCAGTTTATATAAATTAATAATTTTTGCCCTCAAGATCTATGCGCTCGAAAGTCTTGCAATTGAGCTCCTATACACGACATAATCATTGTAGGAAAATTATAGAGGGGCAATCATAGTCAATATAGACAGTAATGGAAATTCATGATATCTGTGCAATATATGTTATATTTATGTTATATTTATGTTATATTTATGTTATATTTAATATTTAGAATGTTACATTAAAAGGTTACTTTATCTCTGCATCCTAGTTGAACCCCGAAAACCGCCTTAATTTATAAATCGCCACTAGCTTTGGCTAAAAACCAGCTATGTTGTACAATAAAAGCGATATAAAAATACAATAAGTAAGATAAAACTTAGCGGTGCTGTACAATGAAAGAAGCATAAAAATACAACAAGTCCGATAAAACACAGCGGCGTTGTACAATAAAAACACTATAAAAATACAATAAGTCAGATAAAACCCCAGCTGAGCTGTACAATAAAAGTACTATAAAAATAAAACAAGTCAGATAAAATATAATTACAAGTACCGTACATTAAAAACGATTTTAAAAATCAAACTTCTCAATAAGTTCTAATGACAAGTTCTGTTTTAGCCGAAGATTTAAATAGAAATATCAGCTTCTCATTTGCTAACTGTAACTGTAGCTACATTCCATAACTTAGGTGCTGATACAGCATATGCTCTATCTCCATAAGTGACTGAATTTGTGGAATTTGCCATCTGTGTCGCCGAGCGACACTCTATCTTGTTTATAATATATCTATTTATATTCATACATGTGAAACATCTTTTCAAACAGCAGCTATATAATATCAAAATGTCATGCGAAGTGCACACAATCATTACAAAAGCAGTAAAGCCTCACTGATCTAAATATCGTATTCATAAAATACAGAATTCCCTCTTATTTACACACAAGACACTTTCGCGCTGAACTCATTGGAAGATTGATTTGTCAGTTGAGGCCTTAAGTGTTAATCTTCAATGATATTTTTAAAACTCATTTTCATTGGCTTGCAGCTATGAATGTTGTTACATCCCGTTTACTGTCTTTAACTAGTTATTTCCAAATAATCTGCTCCAATTTGAGTTACTGACGTAGATTCAGTAATATGTGATTCTTGGGGATCAATAGCTTCATACACACCATGTTGTTTAGTATCAGCTACCATGACATCGTTCATATACATAGGATGCATTTTTAAGCTGACGCCATTATTACTGGATATAGCACGTGTAGTAGTATTTGAAGAAGGCTTTTTGCTTCTGGTAGTACTAAATACATTCTCCCCTCGTAAGGTTTCATATATCCGACACTGTTCATAACCCGGTATATGACTGTAATCGTTCGCATCTTCATCTGCGTCAGGTTTCTTTCTCTCGTCAGCAATATTGCTGTAGCCATCTTGACGCTGATATTCATTATCGTCATACATGTCGTCATTTGCATGAACATGGGACGTATCTGTTCCAGATACAGCTGCTTCTTGAAAACATCTGTAAAAGTAAGTTATGCATCCAAAAAGGCTTGTATTCTTACAGATGTGTATGCACTATGTGGTAGTACCATAAATCATGGATTCCATTTACCTGGTACCTTTACTGAAAAGTGCTGTACCCTTCATTATAAATGTCTCCAATAAAAAAAGCAGAAATAATTTAACGCATATGCCCCATGTACTTAAAAGATAATACGTGTGTTTATTTTTGTACATAAAAACGCAATACATGTCACGTGCCCGACCGCAAGAACAAATCAAAAAGTTTGATATTATTCATGCAAGTAGCCAAAAGCACCTCACGTGACATTTTATTTCAAATTTTTCAATAAATGTTTAATTCTTTATTATTAAAAGCAGATGGTTTTATTCCCTCAAAATTCACAAGTCAAATGCACTTGGCTATCGATATATTTAGGTCCGTGATACCAAAACCAGTGATTATTAAGGTAGGTAGATATTTCACCATGAATAGTTATTCTACATAAGATTCTTAAGGATTCGAGACACAAAAAATCACTGTTATTTGGTTCCAACTTTCTTTATTAATTGTTTGCATCTTCAAAGCTGAGACGTGGCAAACTTGTCTTCACCTACAGGCTTACTAAACTGTGTATTATTTAAAGTTATCGAGTTTCAAAGTTTACAGGATTGACCCTTAAATTTTAAAAACTCACAAATCTTGCAGCTGCAACATTTTTAAAATCTGGGAGAACGTCTGCAGATATATCTGCACAGCTTATTTACGTAAAATATCAGTTTTTGACATACATTTTTTGAAAATTAGAATTCAGCATTTCATATTTTCGGCAGATTATTATACTTTGGTCTATGGTTTAAACATTAACGAAGACATTTGTTGTATTGACTGGTGTAGGCTCACAATACCTTGTGAACAATAATTGTACACAAACTAGTATTGTATAGTGTTGTATTGACTGGTGTAGGGTCACAGTAACTTACGAACAATAACTGTACATAAACTAGTTCCTGTGTTCTTTTGTCAATATGTAAATACGAGTTAGCATAAATAACCTGACTGGTGAGTATTCACACATTCCTAACCAAGACAAGAAGCAGTGAAAAACAATTATAAGGAATCAAAGGAATAGTTCCATTTAACAAAGGAATGACTCTAAAAGTTTGTATCATCACATGGGATTTATTATCGGTTTCATTGTTAATTATAATATAATATCAATTATTATCCTGTATTAATTAAGTACATTTCCTTATCGAAATCATATTCGTGTTTCCACTGAGTTTATGCTCCATTTGAAAGTTGACACAGATAAACATACATGTATTATTAGACAACCTTTATATCTCGCAATATTTGCAATATTACATGTATAAGTGGTCGTATTGGGATATGGGCATTCACCCTCTTGACACGCTATCAATTACATGTCTGTTTTATGATTTGACACTATTAGTGGCAACCATTTTAAAACTCAACCACGTAATGCAATTTATCTTATGGATTAAAAACTTACGCAATTGTCTTCCTTCTTGAGTAAACCAGAACAACAATAATGCCTATAATTAATAAAACCACCGATGTCGCCAGCGAGATTCCCAATCCAAGCACTGCTGCATTATCTTCTTCAACATCTACAATTTTAGCCAAATTGAATGTTAGCAAGATAGTGATCTAAATGTGCAAAAATGTATTTTTTTGTCTTTGGTACATTGATCTTCAGTTAAATCTGCTTAATCTACCATATTGTAAATATTCATCCTACTGCAGTTGTGTCAACAAGTCTAAGGAACTGATAGGTATTTCACAATTAACAGAAATATCAAATTATTTTCCAATTAAAGCAATATAGTCCTGCAAGCTTAACCCTACTATGGACAGCCTACGGCTTGTCCGTTGGGTCCTGGCCGCCTCATATCTCAAACCATACGAAGTTCAACTAGCCTTCACGTACACGCAATAGCATACTTTTATGCTGATGTGCTGTTGAATCTTTTATCAAGTTATCTAGATACGGTGGTATAAGCAGCGGAATAGTCAAGGAATAAACAGAAGGAAACATTTGGGTCGAATTCATTTATTTAATTAAGAAAGTAAGTGTTTTCGAACTTCGGCTGGTTTGAGATATGAGGTGTCCATGACCCTTCCGACAAGCCGCAGGCTGTCCATAGTGTGTCATGCTTGCAGGACTATAATACATAATATACCTGGCTCATTATGAATTAATGTTTAAGTTATTGAAGTCACATTACTCTTTTTAGCAAAACAATTCTATAGGAACCAAAAGTAAAATAAAAATTTGTAACATCGGAATTATCCAATTTGCAAAAATGAATTTATTGGTTATCAATTGCTGTCTATAAGCTGATAAAACGGAATAACAGTAAAATTTATTTCCTGCTTTACTTAAGCAACAAAAAGGTAAGTATACAACATTACATCAATCTACTGAACAAATTACAAGAAACACGACAGTTTAAAAGGACTCTCATCAGCTATTGCTTTCAGCGCATATTTTTTCTTCAGCTGTTTTCAGACAATGGGCTCAATTTTCCAGAAGCTATTTTATTACAATTATCAGGAAATGAACTACAATGAACGTACTGATCGGTAACCGTTTTTCTAACTAGCTGCCAGAAATAATTATTTTAGATTGTATCAACAAGTGTAAGACCCAATTAAAGTGCACAACCCGGAAAAAGTGACAGGCCTGGAAAAAATCGTTGTCTATCTTTAATTAGGATTGACCCAAATTAGAAATAGTCCTGTTCACTGATTCATTACAACTACTAGGTTAGCAGGATACACACTGATCCGTTAATTTGTTTTACTTAGTCATAGACTGTGATTGATAACCAATAACTTCATTCGTAACTTTGAGCGTCCTGAGGTATATATATTCTGGGTAGATTTTTCTCAGGAAGTTATTCTAAGCTCCGATCACTACTTTGAATATTATAAAATGTTAAAATTCTCGATGTATATTTCAGGCGTTTAGTACAGTTTGGGGTTCCAAATTTCAACATTTGCGATCCAAAAACTTACTGAATGGCACATCCTCACCCCAAAATATAAACAAGAAACTAACAGGGTGTTTAATGTAGAAAATAAGACTGCGTGTGCGATGTTAGGCAGCCTGCTTTTGTTATTACTACGTTTTGTGACTTCCAACAGTAATACACTCACACTCACCTACAATTGTAGTTTCTGTTGAAACATACATGTATGAAGCAGTGGTTACCTAGAATACATTATATACTAAATTATTACAAAACATCTACAAAAAATGAACATAATGTCAGGCTAAAGTTATCGTAGAGAAGTGAACAGAACGTAAGGATAAAGTTATCGTAGAGAAGTGAACAGAACGTACGGATAAAGTTATAGTAGAGAAGTGAACAGAACGTAATATAAGGATAAAGTTATCGCAGAGAAGTGAACAGAACGTAAGGATAAAGCTATCGTAGAGAAGAGAACAGAACGTAAGGATAAAGTTATCGTACAGAAGTGAACATAACGTAAGGATAAAGTTATCGCAGAGAAGTGAACAGAACGTAAGGATACAGTTATCCCAGAGAAGTGAACAGAACGTAAGGATAAAGCTACCGTAGAGAAGTGAACAGAACGTAAGGATAAAGTTATCGTAGAGAAGTGAACAGAACGTAAGGATAAAGTTATCGTAGAGAATTTTTACAATTATACATTAAATACTATACTGCAAGACACCACCAAACTATGTGGGATCATTTCTAACTTACAGCATTTCACCTACAGAAATATAGTTCATTCGGAAAGGATTAAGTTGAATTGATCAATACTTGTTGCAATATCAATCTTTCATAGTTGCCTATTTCATAACGTTTTGTATAAACTTACTCAATTTCTATTTTTTCTACAAAGAATGAAAATTAATTTTGCTATTTTGTTCATAAACGAAGCAAATTATCTATGTCAGCTAAGTATTATTATTATTATTTTAACTTCAAATTAATATTCACTTCGCAGCAAAAAGCTGTGCATCTGCTCTCAGCAATTCTAGATACATATTTTAATTTCATTATTATTTTTCCTACAAGCAACCGGGTATCTAGGTTTGTGACGTTGCTGATATCCGATTTTAGCGTTTATCGTTCAAGGATATCCTAATAACAAACAATATGTGAACTATTTTTGCCCGTGGACACTTTTACAACCAACATTATTACTCCCTTTTATTACTCAGTTGCATATAATCAGCGATCTCGTTTTCTCTTGAATTCAGAGCTCCCTGATAAAAGCAGCTTAAATTTCCTAATAAATTTCTTAGGGATATCAATTAACTTGATAATTACAATTTTTTAAACATTTGATGAACTTGAGAATTACACTTTTCGAAGCTATTTAATCAAAACAGCCAATAGGACGGATATCCTATTGCACTCAGTGACGCACACATATTTTTAAATTGTTTTAATTAATGTTTTAATTGAGTGACAATAATAAAAATTGATAGGTAAGTTAATCGAACAATTATCTTTTAACTGGTTATGTAATAGTGATCCTGGCCGCCACCAGGGTCCGCCACATGAAGATTCACTCATTTCGTTTATGATTACAGCAGTGTTTGAGATAGAGCAGTGAAACTTGATAGACAAAATTAATTGAACAATTCGCTTTTAATTTATTGAGTTATAACGAGCAAACCAATCACTATGGGTCGCTACATGAAAGTTTACGCCTTTACTTATAACTCGAGTACTTTGAGATAATGTAATGACAATTGGTGGAAGGTTAAGTAAACAATTATCATTTAATTGGTTACGTAATAATGAACGTAGAGCCGCCACTGGCCAGATCAAATGTTCTGTTATTTATAAATCCCATAGTTTTGATGATGAAACTTGGTGGACAAGTTAACTGGATGATAACCTATGAGAATTACAAAGAGCAAACATCATGATTGTATTGGACAACATTCGGAAGATTCAAATACTTTTGAAGAAGATAGCCGACACCTGCCTTTCAAAAACTCATGAGTGGCGACCTTGATTCACTATTACGTAATCAATGAAAAGATAATTCTTCAACTAACTTACATGTCAATTTTATTACGGTAACTCAGTTAAAACATTAATTAAAACAATTTAAAAATATGTGGCGATCTTGATCATTATTGCATAATCAACTAAAAGAGAATTCTTCAACTAACTTACCTATCAATTTTTATTAACGTAACTCAAATAAAACATTAGCCCAATTCACACTTACACTTGGAGAGCTTCATAATAAAGCGCTCTATAATAAAGCGTTTCACTCTCCATTCACACTGGCATGCTTTAATTCGCTTCTATCTTCAAATATCTCGAAGCGCTTTATTATACTTTGATCCGCTTCCGATATGCGGAGCTCTTTAGTTCAAGGAGGTGTTTAGTGTATTGGACAGTTGGACATGTGTAAATTCGGTTATTCACTTTATATATATATATAACACTTGCAAGTTAAGTCGCTAAAACTTTTATAAAGCGCTTCAGGAAAAATGTAATCCACCTCGGGAGCAGGATTAATTTTTGCTTGAAGCGCTTTATTTTAATGCCTTGAAGCGATATATTCGCGTACACATTAGAGGTAAAAGCGCTTTATTATGGAGCGCTCTATTATGAAGCGCTTTAAGTGGTAAGTGTGAATGGGCCTATTAATTAAAACAATTTAAAAATATAGGCGGGTCACTTAGTGCAATGGGATATCCGAGCTCGTTTCTCAACTGTCTTTTTTATACTATAGCAGACGTAATTTCAAGTCCTACTGTACACAGCCGTGTATTTTAACTGAAAGAGAAAGACGAATCATAACACAGTTAATTAATAACAAAGTATGAACAGAAGTAACAATTCGGAAACGATGACAGGCAACTACTACAGACAATTTCTTTTCAAGAAATGTCTTCTTATACCCCATAATAAATAGTAATTGCATTCACTACTAATTTCATGAAACCTACCCCATGAATTGACCGCATAATGCCATACCACAAATCGTACACAGAACCTTCTTCAAGAGGTTCATTCCTGTAACCACCATACAATTTACCATCACCAACTACAAATTCAATTCCATCAGTGTGTATGTCACTAGGTGGAAAGTTTGCAGTGATGTAGTGAGACAGTCCTTTATCTGTAGCTTCATCATGACCATACAACTGTTTTTCTTTTGCTTCATCGAAGCTTGTACGTTCTTTGCGATTTCTTCTTTGTTTGTCAACAATTACGTGATACTCACTAAAGGAAAACTAGTTCATCAAATGGGTTACACGGCCATATTGCAATCAAACATTGCAATCAGTTGTGTATTTCACACTTTGAAACTGACAGATACGTTAATACTTTTATTACATTTCAATGGCATGATACAAGCAATAGTACCTCATCTTTGTTGCACTATAAAATCTGACACAACACATAAGTTACTGCAGTGTCAACTTTAAGGTAAATAAACATGGTGACGTAATGGCATTATCCAATTTTTTATAGAATGTGATAAACCTACAATTAAACCGCTTTTTATATGCTTAATTTGCATATTTTCTTTTAAATAAGATATTCATTTTACTTATTTTTAGTTTTATTGATTTGTTTTGACAAGATAAGCATTTATTTACCTAACATCAATTCCATCACTTGACTTGAATGGTTTCAACATCATAGTTATTGTTGTACCAGTCACAGATGTTTGATCTATTGTTGATTTAATAGTTGACAAGTCAGACTCTGTTAATCCTAAAAATGTTTTAACAATGAATTTTCAACATAGACAACATAAGATTATTTCCATATTTCATCTCTGAAACGAGATCCACTAAGCTAATTTGGGCAAAAACTGGATTTATACTGTTAATTTGATAAGACAAAACAGATCCAAGACTGGGGCCACACATCCCTATATAGCCAAAACGTTACTACTCCATATTTTATAAAATTTTGGGTAGGGCGCAAGGCCCAGCTATAAACCAGGACCCTCTTAGCCAATGTTTCTCGCCAAAAAATAGTTTTGCTTTATTTTTGCTTGCTGAGGAGATGAATCAGCAGGTGCTTTCACATGTACAATACCAGTAAAAAATGTCTCAGCACATGACAATGTTGCCTTAGGATTGCACCTGTCAGAACTTTCATAAAGTTTTTAAACTAGATAAGATTTTTTCAAGTACAAAGCTTACGCACCCATTAATAATTCAATTTTACTCTCCAGATATAATTCAACATTCGACTTTCAAAAACAACTGGAATTTGAGTTCAAACGAATTATATATCTTTCATTTTACATGGTTAATACTTTTCTACAAATACAAACTAATGAAACCTAGTATTTATTCAATATTAATACTTGAATATGTTGTTTCGTTTACAATATACATGCAAGCCAGACCAATATAATTAATAATTAAAAACTTATGTTAACAAGCCTACACACTTCTTTCAAAATTTGTATACATTTTCTTCTCAGAGAATAAAATGTTTATGTTAATCATGCGGTTTTATTTTTACATGTACATTCCGTTAAATAATATATAATATTCAGTTATGTTAACAAACCTACACATACCTCTTTCAAAATATGTATACATTTTCTTTTCATAGAATAAAAAGTTTATGGTACTCATGCGGTTCTATTTTTACATTCTATATTTTTATACTATATGTCAAAAACCATCAAAAAGTAAGACCTATGAATCATACGTCAACAGAATTATTCCTCTTGTGGACCTGCAGTTGTTTTTGTCCCAGAGATCACAAAACTTTAAAATTAACCGTAATTTGATCTATACATTCTGATAAATATGGGTCACTCTAGTTGGACTTTTATCATTATTAATATTTCTTATTTTATGGTTGTTACACACCCACACTCATTCACTCATGAAACAATAACCTAGTCTTTACGCAAGTAGAAAACCTAAACTATTCATTTTTACTAAAATAATACGACTCGACGGAAACAACGGTATTTAGCTTTAAGTCGGAGCCCATTTTTAGTGAATAGACATGTCTGCATTTAAAACATTATCTTAGCATCAGTACTTGAAGGTCCAGTCGATGTCACATGTGTAGCCACATCACCATAACCAGCTGATGTGTGACCAGAAACACTGCAGTTGTACTGTGAAGCACCACGAAGATATTTGATAAGTACTGATAAGATATTGTTTGGTGAAACCACTTCCATAATAGCATCAGAGGTTGATTTATCAGTAGTAGAGTTCAAAAGTTGACACATAACCTGAAAATATTAAATTTTTATATGCCTGAATATAATGTGCGAAAAAAGCATTTTTTAAAGCAGACATTAGCAGGAGTCATCAATAAAATGAGGCCCCACCAAATCGGTATTCCTTACTTACAATTTACTTTTGATTGATCACGTGATAACACCCATATGTCCGATTGTAATAGCAGAAGCGATTGTTTTTATTAATTTAATTTACTTGCCTTGTAATTTGTAATTATTCCTCTGGGATGGATAGGTTCTTCCCATATCAACACAAGCGTGCTATCTGTCCTTGAAGTATGCCGAAAATTGACTGGAGCACTACTAGGTTCTACAACAAGAATGTCACAATGATACAATCCAGGGTTATAATGTGCCTGTTCAGTGAATAGTATGATATCCCTTTCACAGCGCATCATTGGTAATTCTAGTTACAGAATTTCTATGTAAAAACTGCAAAAACGTCAGCATGTAGTAATGGCAAACTGGATAGGTAAGTACATAATTACCTTTAAAAAGTAATTTTTGTTCAAGTGGATTACTTACTGTGAGTGGTATTGGTGAATAAAGCAGCCATGACATTCACTGTATTTCCCTTCTCAGACTTTTCGTAAAAAGCTTCTGTTATTTCGTGTGAACAGTTATTACGACAACTCATTTCCTCCCTCATGTAGCAACCACTCGTGTAATAAAGTTGCATGCAAAATGTAATAATTATTACATTTTACAACGTAATTCGTTGCAAAATATAATAATGATTACATTTTGCAATGAAACGACATAGTATTACGTTGCAAAATGTAATAAAACAAATTGTATTACATTTTGCAACGAAACAGTATGTCATTCGTTGCAAAATGTAATAATTATTACATTTTGCAATTTTATTACACGACTGGTTGCTACACAGCTATACTGTTATGTTCGTTACATGTCAACACTATTAACATATTCTTAAATGTTTATATGAAGCTGGTTGCCAAGGCCAATGTATATTTTAAGTATACTTCAGTATTTTATACTCACCCAAATAGTAAGCATGTTATAACTAAAACTAAATAATGAAACATATTACATAACGCGTCATACCTGTCGTAGGTGTAATGACGGTCGCAGTAATGGGTTCTGATATCAGATTATTGACCTGGTTAACCGCTGCCACACGCACATCATATGATGTAAAACCAGTTAAACCAGATAATTCTACTGTTGGAACAGTTGAAGACAGATGAGAATCACTCCAGGCTGCATTAGACTGTTTATGGTAGACAATATAGTTATTAAAGCTCGTGCTCTTCACTGCATTTCTGTCTGAAGCTAAGATAAGACAAAAGCATACTTTAAAAACAGAAGAGTTCCGAAACAATTTTATTTAGCTATATCTAAAATTGGTTATTTATTAAAGAGCCAACGTTCTTACCCATAGTCTTTTTTAGGTTAAAACTGTACTCGATCAAAAGCAAAATTCAATTTTAGAGTACAATTTATATTGGATTAATTATCTCAAAGATTTGATAATATGTAATCCAATGAACAATCATTCTAATAATAAAACTTTGTTTTTTAACTATTGCAATTGCGTTATTGATTTTCAAAGGTGCTCATGTGCCTGGACATATGAAATCCACATGTTGTGTTTACTAGCAGTTGTGTAAAAATACCAACATGCAGTGATCACGTGGGATTACTAATATTCGGGTGGTTTGGCTGATAGTAGTATTGAAGTTAGAGGCAGGGATAAGATTACCTAATATTTACAGAAAGCATATATTTAGCTGGAGTTTATTCAAGGGTGAGCACAAAAACTGTTCCTGATATTATGTCAACTACATAGCTCCATTTTTTAGGATTATTTGAATAGTTGGAAGGCCTTATTTTTAATTTCTGATTCCATGGTGATCTGAATTATTTTCTTGAAAAAGAGATGATTCACACAATTATCAAATATTTGTGGGGACATTTACCGCATAAAGCAATGCAATTCAGATGCCCCTCATTAATCATTTAATAACGGCAAATGGCCTACTTAAATCACGCATTAGATAGTATGAATATTATAACTAAGCTCATAAACAAGTGATCATGACGATGAATTATTTTAAATTTGGATATTTCACACAAAAATGTTCTGCGGCATAATAAAACAAGCTTTATACACCCAACAAAGCATAGATGTTAAAACATAAAAGTTCCAATTTCCTTATTGTGTATATTACATTGCCAAGAGTATTAAATTGGTTCTGCTCCAGGTACATTACAAAATCAGTAAAGACAGGAGACGTTGCGTCAGATACTCGCGCAACACTGCGTAACATGTATTGCGCTAACTTAAACTTACATAAATTACTATAACTTTCGTTTTAAAACAGATGTGGCTCTCAAATTCTCTGCTAGGTCGTGTGTACATGATGCTGACATAATAATAAATAACATAAAGTAATTGAACGCTCAATAATGTATTCTTTAACTATATTGTTGTCACGTTTTTTCATAAAATTGTTTACATTTTCATGGCATCTATACACTCAAATTGATATGTATTTTTTCTTTTGCCTACAAGCTTTCACTCGTTTATTATTTCTTATGTTTTTTGCCTGGCATTCTCTGCGTTTTCGTTTTCTTGTCTCATGCATTTTCTTTCCAAAATATAATTTTCTTTTTCCACTCTCTGCCTCCACAAGTTTTCATTTTGTGCATTTTATTTGCAAAATATAATTTTCTTTGACAAAGTTCGTTCCTTGGATTCATTTCCTTGTTTTTGAATTGTATTTCATTCGCTGTCTTGCTGTAACTTTTTCCTTATTTTTAGAATAATACCGCCTGTTCCGTTGTCTCTTTCGGCTAAAAAAAACAACCCAAAGAACGTAGTTACCACTTCCAAACAGGTTTAATGTATGCGTATTTCTGGTGCATTTATAACTATTGAATTCCACTGATAATAAGCTTGCTATTAAAGCCGCCTTATACATGTGGTCGCTGTCAGTAAAAAATGTAAAACGCATAGTGAACAAACTATACGAAGTACCTGCAAGTTACGTGAAATCGAGATCGCCAAACGTGATTTTTTAACATTTGTTCAGTGCGACTTTGAAAACTAATATTTTATCATTATAGGCATGTATCGAAATAATTTTGCTCCTAACATACTTTATGTTAATAAAATTGTTCTTTTTGTGAAGAATAGTTAAGTATTACGCTTAAATATTTATAACTGAACACATATTTCAAAAGCGGTCGTGTCAAAAATTACGCAAAATTAATGTTTAACATTTATTCAGTGGTAATTTCATTCTTAATATTTTTGCTTTCAGTAACCGCTACAAACAAACCGACATCCAAAAATATGTTATAGACATTAACTAATAACAAAAAAAAAACGCAACTTACCAGAGTCTTTTCACTTGCTTCTTCTTCCATTTTCGAAGTGAGACAGTATATTTTCTTGAAGCGTTATACTTTGGCACTTGAGCCAAAAATACGCGATTTTGCTCGTGACACGCACAGACGCTATCACTTACCCTTACTGGCTTCGAGTAATGTCCACTATTGGACGAAAAACTACTTTCTTTGTGCAAAAACGCCGACATGGTCCTAATATATTACTTATTTCCACGCACATTGATCTCAAGTGTTACGCGTTACACGCCATTTTTCTGCTATTTTGCGTCATTAACATACTGAATTTTTTTGAATATATAACCCGTTATTTTGATATATAACACTTTGTAATGTACTTATTAACCAGATCGCGATTGGAGGAAAATTAAATTGAACATGGGAATGTTTCAGTGGTGCGCGAGTGTCTGACGCAACGTCAGGAACACTGATCAAGGTTATACTTTATACTTACGTTCCATGTCACTGTTATGTTGGCGTAAAATGAATTCCCTTGACGTTCAGTTGTTAAAGTTAGATTTGTTAGAGTCAACTTTTCATCTTCATGGTGAAAAAGTAAAATGTACATATTAATGTATTTACTTAATTCTTACTTAAATTCAAATTGTTTTATACCAAGAAAATATTTTCCTGTAACTACTATCTTGTTCTATGAACTAAAGCTAGAATGACTATAATCAACTAATGTTTGTGAATAATTTAGCAGAAAGTTAACAACTGAAATAAAATGCTGGGAAACATACAAGGAAATGATTAATGTTTTGCTTATTTCACATGTGATCAAAATATTTTCGTGAAACAAAATTATTCAGAAAAAAATAATTTACTTCTAACTAGACTCTAGTATTCCAATATTGAAAGTTTACTATTAATTATAATGATAGCATATCAGCAGAAATATGTCAAATTTTATACAATTGTTTAACATCAAACAACATCACTGGAGTTAATAGAAACAGAAATTGTGATAATTCTTTCTGAAAATTGTTCTTGTTATACAAACAAATGTGAAGATTGTCTTATTTTGTGTTCACACTTTTCACATAAAACAAAAAAGGAATTTAATGTTACCTGATACCACTACAGCCTGTAAAGCCGGAGCTCGTCCTCCATTGAAATCCAAATTTCCGGTAATGCTTTTTCCAATACTCAGAGTGTCGTCAAACAAACGTAGTTCAAGTATAGGATTATAATCTTGGAGGTCAACGTCAGTACAACAAACAGGGCTAGGGTCATTATAAGTTCTGGCTCTTACTACAGTTTCCGTGGCTGATATATCATTACTGTAATGGAATCCGATTACATCACCAGCTTGTACACGAAATATTTCATGTGATGGCAGGAATAATGGCTGTTCTCCTGAAGGAAATAATTCAATAATTCACATACAACACAGGTTTAGTATTAACTTGTATACCCACCTGTTATTATTTCTTCTGCGTTTGTTTAAACTTAAAGCAAATGGATGATGTGTCTAATCATTTCTAGCCTACCTTATTGTGATTTGTATAATAAAATAAGACATACTAAACATACCTCCATGGGAAGCCGTCACTTGTGTCTTGTTAACTAACTGCCATGTAGTTTCTGCAGTAGGTATCCAGATGTCAAACCAAACTGTGCCACTTCTACCAGCATTAAGCTTCCAGCCAACAAGAACTCCATTAGCAGCAACAGATAAGCGTGGGTAGATATTCATAAATAATCCAGAAACTGGCATATCATCAAGAAAAGTAGGTCCACCAATAAAATCTGATAACATAGTTTATTTATTGAAACTGCAATTATAATTTAATAATATTGAAATATCTAGATCAGTTCTGAAATAACTAGTTTTGACGTCACTAAATGAAATATTGACCATACACATTATTACTATTTCAGTTTTGGGATATGATTCTAGGCAGTAGATGTGTGTACTTTCTTATCCATTTCAATATTAATGTCAGGTATTATTTAGGTCTTAGCGGGATAAGAGTGCAGGCAGTAAATAATGGTACTTTCTGATCTATTTCAATATTAATGCCTGCATTATTTCATTCCTTACTGTACTCTGACTTTTAGACGTTATCTATATGTTTAGTGCAAGGATTTAGTAACACATGCTATCTGTTCGATGCAATTTTCAACGTTATCTGCTTCTGAATTGTTTGTATTCAAAAAAAGTAAATACTGTAACAATTTTTGAAAACAAAACGTGAAGGCACATAATGATTAAGAATCAAGATTAATGAAAATGTATTGATTAACTTTACCTACCTTCACCCTGTTTATGATAGTGCCCCTTGGCCTCCACCTCACATATTAAAAGAGAATCACTTCTTCCTGGTGTGCTACGTATGCTTACATACAGGTATTGTCCATACACGATGTTAACACATGTGAAGTTAACAGATTCTCCTTTGGTAAAGGGACCAGCTCTATACTTGCAGTATTGGTAGTCACAGTCTTGATTGCATGGTGTAGATTGGTTACTCATGCGAATGAGAAAGTCACGCTGTAGGTAACCATTAACAACTGTAAGTAAGTTCACCTTCAACTCAGCCAAACTCACATGTCACTAGCTAAGTTACTATAACTGTATTAATTGGAATAAATATTATTGACGTTTTCACTTGAGTTTGAAGATAAAATTCAAAAATATTTACAACCAATTACGTAATTGCATACACTTCCAATCTGTTTGGGCACATTTACCAATCGACTATAAACATACACAGAACATAATCTAATTGGTTAATACTCTGGATATCACTGCTGAAGGTTTAAGACAATTTTCTGCCAGGGAAACACTTTTACATTGATTTAGGTTAAATATGTTTCAACAGAACATTCAGCCACAATGTAGAACAATTACTGTGCTACACAAAATATATATAATGGATACAATAAAGCATAATGGGCAGATCCTAATGGGTAAAAATAAATCATGGCTAAAATTCACCAAAGAAATATCAAAATTGCACACTGATTTGCTGATATATAAATTGTGCTAATTTTTAGTTTTTTCATTGGGCCACAAAACATATTCAAATCTTGTTTAGTCAATGAATTGTCGTTAAATAAGTTTTCAGAGAGATGCAAGAGTGTTATCAAACGTACAGAGCCACTCATGTTTGGGAAGTACACATATGAGCATAAACTGAACTTATGACCTCTTGACCTAGTTTTCAAATATTAGCTAATCAAGCACAAATCTTAGTTGTAGTAGGCGATAGTTTTCATAAGTATCTTTAGAAGAAAACTGAAGTATTAATTCGTAAAGAATAGGTAAATGCCTCAAGATAAGTTACCATGACCAGTCCCGAAAAACAATTCCTAAATATTTCCAAAATGATGTACTGGGGCAAACCCTTGGTGTTACACATGATCAATGCAGATTTTTTTCTTAAATACACGCGATTGTTTCATTATTTTTATTTATTTTTACTTCATTTCAAATTGCCTTATGAAGTTTCTTTTAATTCTTCACGTTGAAAGCTGATTAGCGCTTCTTGAAAACGTGCTGGAAATTGCACGGCATCATGTTGATCATAAATAACGCGGTTTTAATTTATGTTTCATGTATTTCTTCCCTGGACATAACACATTTTCGAAAGATAATCTCTTTCCTAAAGTGACAAATAATACTTTATTGGGAAAGGTTGCCAAGGTTTAGTTCTAGATAACTACGGTAAATATTTCGTAACCTAAACCATCTTCCAAATCACAATTAAGTTCATAAAATGAAGGAATTGGGTATAAACTGTTAAAGTCACACAGATTAGGAGAATAAATAGTAAGTAAACCATTCAACCGACCAGCATGAGGTTCCAGGAATGTAATGATAACTTCATACACAGCATATACAGCTTGTAAATCCACTCTCCACCAGGGATTAGGTTCATGACGTGTAAGGGTACATGAGCCGTGGCCCCACGTATTGCTTGATCTGCCATCTACCGCTCTTGGTGCGTGACCACCGTGAATGCCAAAACCTGATTGTATGGCTGTTTTTTTTAAAGCAACATTACCTACAATAAAGAAAGAAAACTAATATATAGATACAAAAAAAATTAAAAATTAACTTTAATTCGTTATTACAGTCTGTTAAATGCCTAACACTCCGATTTAAATGTAATCTTGTTTAATCAGTACTACTTGGCTAAGCGTCTGTATTAAATGTACTCTTGTTATATAAGTACTACGTGACTAAGCCTATTTATTAAAAGTAATCTTGTTATATCAATACTACATGTCTAAGCCTCTGTATTAAATGTAAAATTGTTATACCAGTACTACGTGCCAAATTCTGTATTAAATGTATTCATGTTATGTCAGTACTAAGCGCCTAAGCCTCTGTACTAAATGTAATCTAGTTATATCAGTACTACCTGCCTATGCCTTTGTGTTAAAAGGAATCTTATAATTTGATATCAGTACTACGTGCCTAAGCCTCCGTATTAAATGTAATCTTATTATATCAGTACTACATGCCTAAGCGTCTGTATTAAATGTAATCTTGTGATATCACTACAACATGTCTAAGCTTCAGTATTAATGTATTCTTGTTATATCAGTACTACATGGCTAAACCTCTGTATTAAATGATTTCTTGTTATATCCTATGTGCCTAAGCCTCGGTACTAAATGTATTATTGTTATATAAGTACTACATAGCTAAGCCTCGTTACTAAATGTAATCTTATTATATCGGTACTACATGCCTAAACTTCTGTATTAAATGTTTCTTGTTATATCACTTATACGTGCCTAAGCCTCTGTATTAAATGTATTTAGTTATATCAGTACTACGTGCCTAAGTCTCTGTATTATATGTAATCTTGTTATATCAGTTCTACGTGTCTAAGCCTCTGTATTAAGTTTATTCGTGTTATATCAGTACTACGTGCATAAGCCTCTGTATTAAATGTAATTTAGTTATTTCAGTAATACATGCCTAAGACTTTGTGTTAAATGTAATCTTGTTATATCAGTATTATTTGTCTAAGCTTATATATTAAATGTAATCTTGTCTTATCATTACTGCTTGGCTAAGCGTCTGTATTAAATGTATTCTTGTTATATAAGTCCTACGTGGCTAAGCATCTTTATTAAAAGTAATCTTGTTATATCAATACTACATGCCTAAGCTTCTGTATTAAATGTAATTTTGTTATATCAGTACTACATGCATAAGCCTCTGTATTAAATGTATTATTGTTATATCAGTACTACGTGCCTAAGCCTCTGTTTTTAATGTATTCTTGTTATATCAGTACTAAGTGCCTAAGCCTCTGTATTAATGTAGTCTAGTCATATCATTACTACGTGACTAAGCCTATGCATTAAATGTAATCTTATTATATTAATACTATGTGCGTAAACCACTGTATTAAACACAATCTTGTTATATCAGCACTACATGCCTAAACCTCTGTAATGAATGCAATTTTGTTATAACAGCACTACATGCCTAAACCTCTGTATTAAATGTAATCTTGTTATTTCAGTACTACATGCCTAAGCCTCTGTATTAAATGTAGTCTTGTTATATCAGTACTACATGTCCAATCCCCTGTATTACATGTACTCTTGTTATATCAGTATTACATGCCTAAGAATCTGTACTAAATGTAATATTGTTGTATTAGTACTACATGCCTAAGTCGCTGTACTAAATGTAATTTCCTTATAATATCTGTGTCATATGCCTAAGCCTCTGTATTCTTGTTATATCAACACTACGTGCCGAAGCCTCTGCATTAAATGAAATATTGTTAGTTCAGTACTACATGATTAAGTCTCTGTAAAAAATGTAGTCTTGCTAAATCAGTGCTACATGCCTAAGATTTGTATTCAATGTAGTATTGTTATATCAGTACTTAATGTCTAATCCTCTGTACTAAATGTAATATTGTTTTATCAGTACTACATGTCTAAGCCTCAGTATTAACTGTAATCCTATAATATATGCACTGCATGCCCAAGCATCTGCATTAAGAGTAATATTGTTATATCAATAATATACGCCTAAGCCTCAGTATTAAATGTAATCTTCTTATGTCAGTAATACATGCATAAGTATATGTTAAATGAAGTATAGTTATTCCAGTACTACATGCCTAAGTCTCTGTCTTAAATGTAATATTGTTATATCAGTACAACATGCCCAAGTCTCTGTATTAAATGTACCCTGTTATCACAGTACTACATGCCTGAACCTCTATATTAAATGTATTCTTGTTATATCAGTACTACATGCTTAAGCCTCTGTATTAAATGTAATCTTGTTACATCAGCACTACATACATAAGCCTCTGTATTAAATGTAATTTTCTAAAATCAGTACTACATGCCTAAGCCTCTGTATTACATGTAATATTGTTATATCAGTACTGCATGCCTAAGCCTCTGTATTAAATGTAATCTTGTTATATCAGTACTACATGTCTACGCCTCTGTCTTAAATTAAATCTAGTTACATCAGTAGAATAGAAAAGATAACATGGACTCAACTCGTCTTTACATACATAATCATAAATTTGGAATGCTCCATTGCAAGCATAAGAGAAAACACTTTACTTGTTTGACAGTCGTCTCCAGAATATCCAGTAGCACATCCATCATTACACGCTCCAGTGACGTTATTACACGGTCCTCCTGCTGAACAGTGACATTCACTCTTGCAGTCATTACCAAATCTTCCTGATGGACAAATGGCATCTAAGAAAAACAAAAAATAATAAATTCATTTATGTACAATTCAGTTGAACAATGTGTAATCTGGTCATCTCCCTAAAGCAACCTAGCTGGTACTGTGCTTCAGCAGACTAATTCAGTATCTAAAGAGGTACCCTAAAAGTGCATAGCAGCATTTGTTAGTTACATCAAACAGACTAATTTAATATCTAAAGAGTTACCCTAACAGTGCATAGCAGCATCTGTTAGTTACATTATTTCTTACGTGGAGTTTTAATCTGCTCGTGATGATTATTAGCTGTAGCAAAAGAAATCTCATCATACACATACCTGTTTATTAGCCTCACTAAAGAAATGTTATCATTCAAACCTCAGATCTGAGAGTAATTTAGAGCGTTTTAAATCAAAATTGAAAACTTATTTGTTTTAACTGTCACATACATAGACTATAGATTGAGTTTATTTTTTACATACCACTTTATTGTATTTCTCCATAGTTTTATATATGGGGCTGTTCAAATACATATATTATAGCTAGCGAAAGAAATTCTATACGGTGGATATTTATCAGGTGTCAATTTGCTGGATTAAGGCTATTTTCCACTATTCGTGAGGAGTGGCAGGTATAACATATTGTAATAAGCTTAGAAACTAAAATAACTCAATGTATAGGATTTTTAGTTTTATTATTTATAATGATAACTATTTGAATCACTATGTAATAGTACAAAAAAAACAGTAAATAATAGATATGTGTAATATAATATTATTGAAACTGACGGTAAAATAAAATATCGCTTTTCACCTTTTTAAGTTTGAATGTTTATACAGACGACACACCTACACACACACTCACAGACTCGCACACTCGCACACAGACACACACACATACCCACACACACACACCTGGACCATAAAATTAAATCACCTAATTGCTCTGCTTAATTTTATAACAGCCACCCAAAATGTATAAATTAAAGGGTTCGATTTTCCTGTCGGAATCAAGTTTGACATTGCTTGTATATTTTACTATATATGTGTGTAAACACTGTATAAAGTAAGTGTTAAACAACATATAAATGTTGTCAATATCCAAATTAAGGACGCATCAGTAGCTACTTTCTTCACGATTACGAACACCAGCTCAAGGGTTTTAAGGTGTATCCCTGGATCGTGAGGAAGTTAATGATAATAATGAAGTCTACTGTGATATAAATAATTTTAAGATATAAGTAATAATAAAAAAAAGAGATAAAATGTACTTTTATATACGATTTAGAGTAGCCATGATACTAAGGTCTAGGCTAAGATAACACCTTGGAACAGCTATATATAATATGTATTAATAGATAAATTCGAAAGAAAACAACACTACGTTACATGCAAAGTCAAATTATACATGGAAGAGAGCTACAGGCATATCAATATAACAAAGCAATAAAGTTATGAAATTAAAATAATACAGAATCGGAAAAGCCGTCCATCAGTATCAAAAGGCACACCAGGACCTGCGACCGGGCAATAAAAGAAAGCATATTTGTAATGTCAATTCTAGTCACAGTTGCACACAATGACTGCAACTAAAGTGCACCAGAGCAAAATCAAATAAATAGCTACGTATAATTGATGTTAGTGTGAGCACCATTTTAAGGAAACCTATATTACATTAAATGTTTAACATAAAACTTTAGGCATTACACTCGGGGGATACTTGACAGAAAAGTTGGTAGGGGTGTGCGCCCATGGTAAAAGTCCTTGACCCTGTAGTATATAAAGATCACAAAAAATATAACTTGTCGTAAATGAAAAAATATGAAAAAATACCCTGTCGCACCCCTGAGCCATGGATAAATATGCAAAAATTTACGATTTTTTATACCTGTCGTAAATGCGTTTTCCAAGAATATTTTTGAAAATATACCCTGTGTTAAATATCCAACAAAGAGTATATAAGGGCACTCTGAGTGTCACAGCAAATATATCGCAGCTTATATCGTTTAAGACTTTTATATCTTACAGCAGCTTGGTTTGCAGACGAAGCTGCGATAAGAGAGGTAAGAAATTATAATATATGAAAGTTTTAATTAAATGTTCT